>LPNX010348508.1:0-21559 GCA_001517045.1 Pseudotsuga menziesii
AGAATTTATTCATATTTTCATTTTCTGTTTTTAATAAAAGTATTCAAAAATTGAATTATCAACAATTAAATTTATGATTATCAATGATATTTAATATTTCAAATGGAATAAACATATCTTTTTATATCTTCTTAACACCACCACCACCAACAACATCAATAATAATATATTTTAAAGTCATATGGATACTGATTTGGTGTATGAAACCCATTGTTTGTGGGACAAGGTCTACATAGGTATACATACCCTACCCATCTGGATTTGAACCTACAACCTCCTAAAAGGAAACATGTTCTTAATGGTTAGGCCCACTCATATAAGAGGGATTTAAAATATTATTGTTTATATTAAAATGATGATGATGATGAAAATTAACGTCCATAGATATCCATTTAGTCTATCAGACGTTAAGAAAATAGCCTAGATGAATTGTTTGGATTGCTGCGAAACTTTATTCCTATGATAAAGAAACTTACAAAGAAGCATTCCTCGGTCACCATAGTTTTGACATGCTAGAAGATCATGGAAGATAGAATTGTAGAAAAGTTTAGAAAGTTTTGAATGAATGTGGGTGTATGTAGGACACTCTATAAGAAAATAACATTCATCCTCAATGCTGATAGATTAAACGAGCTAGAAAATATTTTCCACCAATGGGGTTTTAGGAATTGCCCAATCATGCCTTGTTTCACAATGAAGCTCATGGGTGTTCGTTCTTATCTTGATTATATTAATTTTCTCAGTCGAACTAGTCAAGATCGAGAGATGATTTTGACCTTCCAAATTAGGGTTAATAACCTCATTATAATATCTTAATTTTCTTTTAACCTCTGAAATATTTCGTCCAGCATTTTCTCTTTAAACTTATATTAATTTGTCACAGTGGTCTAGGAATTGAAAACACTGTCTCACAAAGAATACAGACAAATATGCATAAAATTGGCAAAATGGTGCTATAATGGAAGTAGCAGCTCTGTATAATCAAATGAAAGAATGATGATACAATACAATGATCATGCCATATGCATAAATGCCAAGACAATTCAAATTCCCAAGGAGGTCATTTGAATTGAATGAGTGAGTCTAGCTTAACTGAATGTAAGCCACAGTGAACACTCAAGTTAACCACTGATCAAAACCCTAATTGACTCAACTGAGTCCTAACTGAAGTTGGAGTGCAATAAATGATTGAGTCTAACTGGAAGTAGCTCAGACACATGTCACTACAACCCAACCAACAAGTGGTAGCACATCAATGACTCCAATGAACCCCGATGAGGTTAACTGAAGTGTAACTGACCATCAGAAGTGGTTAGAGGCGCCCCTGTTGACTCCAGTTCATTAAATAATCATTAAATAATCAATTTAATGAAGGGAGGTACCTTCACTGCTTTGTTTAACTGATTGTAACCATCAATTAGCAATAAAGTGCATTTATGACACTCAGATCACTCCTAGAGTGCTCTAGTTAGCCTCCCCGAATTAAAGAGAAGGCTTAGTTAGCCTCCTTGACTGAAGGTAGGCGTGGGTGTGCTCATGTTGATGTCATACAGTGCTCCTCTAATGTTAATTAAGTCAATAAAACTTAGGATAGTGGTTTAACTAGGCCAAATTGACCAAAATGAGTGTGTGTGGTGGTAAATGTCTCCAACACCCCCCCTTAAGCCAAACTCAGGAGAAGTAGAAAACATAAAGTGCATAAGAATGATAGGGCCCCGGCAACAAAGGCCATAGGTCACCCTATACAATACCGAAACTCAAACAATGCTCAAAAGAAACTAAGTGAGGAAAAGAGGGAAAACTCAGTTGGAAAAACCCCCCCTCAAGCTGAACACTGAAAGTAGTTGGACCGCCCTGATGAACTCACCCCCAATAGTGAATGAAGGTAAGTGAAATTATTTTCTAAAAATCTCTTGGTGAAGATGTCTACAATCTGCTCATCAGTCAGGCAGTATTGTAGAATGATGGTCCTGTCATGCACTAGCTCCCTGATATAGTGCATGTGTATCTCTACATGCTTGGTCCTCTGCCTGGTAACTGGATCTATGGATATATTAATAGCACTTTGATTGTCACAAAATAGGATAGTGGACAAAGTACTACCAAGATCAAACTTTGAAAGAATGCCTTGCAACCAAACAGCTTGGATGCAAGCATTCACCGCTCCTCGATACTCGGCCTCTGCTGAAGACAATGCTATGGCAGCCTGCTTTTTGCTAGACCAACAAATGGGGCCACCACCAAACATGAAGACATATCCGTAAGTTTAATTTTGATCAATAGAATCACCCACCCAATTGGAATCTGTATCCAACCAGGTTTAGCTCGGAGTCTGCAACATAGTGAATGCCGTAGGTCCTGGTTCCCTAAATGTACTGGAGGATACTCTTGGCTTTCTTCCAATGAATATCATGGGCTTGTTGCATGTATCTTGATATAGCATTCATGGCATAACAAATATTAGGCTGAGAATGAGTCAAGTACAACAAGCTACCAATCAGTTGTCGATAAATAGTGCAGTCCATGGGAGGTGTGCTTTTTCCTTCTTCAAGGTTGATCCCTGAAAGGAAAGGGAATGGTGAAGGCCTACATTTAGCCATGTTAAACTTAAATAATAGGTATAATATGTATTTGTACTGAGTGACCATTATCCCATCAGAATTTTTCTCAATTTCGAGCCCCAAAAATTGTTTTAAGAGCCCCAAATCGCTCATTTCAAATGCATTGTGGAGAGCAGTTTTGATGACTGAAATAGAAGCAACTGTGCTACCTGTGATCAGTAAGTCATCAACATATGAAACAATAATAATAAAATGACCATCATACTACTGTATATACACATTTGGATCTGATCTACACCTTTGGAAGTTTTGCGAGAGAAGGAAGGCATCCATCTTGGAATACCACTCTCTTGGGGCATGTTTTAACCCGTATAGTGACTTCTTTAGCTTGCAAACCAAAGATGGATCAGAAATGTAGCCCTTAGGTTGCTTGATGTATATATCCTCATGCAAATATCCACTCAAAAAGGCTGACTTAACATCCATATGATGCACTTCCCAATGCTTAGATGTTGAAATTGCCAAAACTAGGCGGATGGAGTCCATTTTTGCAACCGATGCAAAAGTCTCATGGTAGTCCACACCTTGGACCTGGGAGAAACCTTTTGCCACTAGCCTTGCCTTATATTTGTAGGTACTACCATCTTCAGCAACCTTAGTCCGAAACACCCACTTGCATTGAACCAATTTCCTTCCATGAGGAAGAGAAACTAGCTCCCAAGTAGTGTTTTTCTGAAGAGAATTTATCTCTTCATCCATGGAAACTTGCCATCTTGGATCCCTACGAGCATGGTAGTAGGACTTTGGGTCTAAGCTTATCATCAAATAACAAGATTCGGACAACAAATAATCAGGACAAGAGATCACAATACCTTCTCTTTGGAAATCAGACCGAGTTCTCCTTGGATCATCCGGATATCCAATGTTATCTCCTACATAGGAGAGTGTCTGTCGGGCCCATGTTGGGAGATGATTTTGTACTTCAGGTTTTGATTCAGCATATGATTTTTTCTTTACACTAATATCAAAAATCATAGGATCCAAATCAGGGTCATCACCCCCAATTTCATCATCCAAATATTCAGTAGAATAGGAAGGAAATTCAACAATTTTCTCCTTCACTAGTTCCACCTCCTGAAGAGGCTCATCGAACTTGACACTCCTTTCAATGATGATCTATTTGGTTTTGATATCCAGCATATTGAAACCTTTTGATTCATCAGGATACCCAATAAACATACATTATATGCTTTGTGGTTGCAAAGCCCTCCTTTTGTCGAGTGGAATTCGGGCCCATGCAGTGGAGCCAAACACCCGCATATTCGACACATTCGGCTTGTGTCCGAAGTATGCTTCAAAAGGGGTATTTTCTTTCACATATGAGTGTGGCACTCTGTTCTAAATGTATGCTGCAACATGCATGGCTTCAGCCCACAAATTTGCAGCCAACTTCTTTGATTCCAACATACAGGTGGTCATCTCCTTGAGAGACCGATTCTTCATTTCTGCTACACCGTTCTGCTGGGGAGTGTAGGGAACTGAATGTTGGATTTGAATACCACTTTGGGAACATATGTGCAACAAATCATTACTTAAATACTCCCCACCATTATCAGATATCAAGATCTTGATATTTTGGCCAGATGCATTCTCAATCAAGGCCTTTAAATCAGTGAATTTTTCACAGACTTCAGACTTCTTTTTGATAAAGAAGACCCATGTGTACTTGGAAAAATCATTAATAAAATTCAGAACGTACCTTGATCCATTCATGGATGTGATAGGCATGGGACCACTGATATCAGAATGTATCAGTCCCAAGATGCATGATGCTCGGCTTGCCTTCCCCCGATCGAACTTATGCTCAGGGTGCTTTCCAACAACACAGCCCTTGCAAATTCCAGTGGTTGCCTTGATGACCGGGAGGCCTTCAACCATAGAATTTTTTCTGTAATTGATGCAAGTATTTGAAGTTGAGATGGACAAACCTCTCCTACCACAGTCTACTAACTTCATTTCCATGAGTTAGCAATGCGGTGGGCTTTGCATCCACCACAAAATGGGAAAACTCATAGGCTTTTGCATGATGGTTTGCAAGGCCTTTTGCAACAAGTTTCCCAGATGCAAGTTCTATGATCTCTACATCATTCGGGCTGAATGATACTCTCTTGGGCACTCCCGTATGTATCATTTGATAAACACTAAGGATTTTTGATGCCAGAGATGTGTTGCAGCTGCAACTGTTTTCCCAAATTTTTGAAATTTTGGACCCTCCTCTTAATTTTTATCTTGCCTAAAATTGTTTGAATCCATGAACTCTGTTTTTGTATTCCCTCTGCTACAAGTTTGGATTTTTTTTTGAGGTCAACTATTTCATGCTTTTCAGAAAATTGCTAATGTCTGAAACTGCTTTGGGTTGTGGAATTTGAAGTTTGATTTGAAACGTTATCCTTTGGTCTGTGATTTCTTTCTTTGATATCGGAAGTCTTTTTCTCGTTTCTTCCACTGTTTCGAAGGTGAAACAGAATTTTTCGTCGCTGCCCGGCCGAAAGTATTTTGGAACTTAACGTTTTTAGTTTGGTTGTTCAGAGGTCATTTAAACAATGCATCGAAGACATATTTCCTTACGGGGCCGCCGTTGCGGAAGCTGAACGATGATTGTTCTGATGGATAGCTTTGACTTTTCCGATGCTGTGATGTTATTGTTTTGACTTGCTTTGCGCTGTCGAAGGTTGGTTGAAGTTTGAGTCGGGGTTTATTTTTTATTTTTTTGACACCGTTGTTTTGGAGATGAGACCAACTTTTTAGACCGCTACACAACCTTAAGATTTTTCGAACACTTAATGTTTTCACGACGTTTTTGTGCCATATCGAAACGTTTATGACTTTGATCGAAGGCTATAGTTTGATTGCTTTCCGCAATTACGGCTCCCGAGCGAACTAAATGTCCACCATATAACTGCTCCACTCGTCAATATGTTTTATTTGCCGTGGAGCCCGTAGTCTTTCCGTCTTCCACCATTGCGGCTGCGTAATGCACAAACCACCTGACATTTATGTCATTCCATTCGCCGACAAGGATTTTTTTCGCCCGATGCTTTGACATTTAGTCTTTTGGATGCCGATAGACTTAATAGTCTCGTGGAACTCGTTGCCCATCTGAAGCCCACCATTGTTTCTATGAGTAAAATTATCCCGACGATACTTTAATGGTTCAAGCCGCTAATAAGGTTTTTTCTCGCCGTTTTCTGAGTTTTTAACCCCTCTTGTGGGCGGTGGTGTTTTCTGTTTTTTTTTTAAGTTTTTGCGACGAGAGCGCAGGACAGGGCCTCATTTTGATGATCAGTTTTATTGTTAATATGGTTTACATTTGTTGAAAAAGATGCAGTCTGAATTAATGATGAATTTTTGTTTTAACTGCAGACAGATTTAGAAGATTCTTCAGATTACTGCTGCAAAGAAGACATAGCTGAAGGACAAAGCAAAAGGAAATTGGCTGAAAAGTGATAGGCAGAGATGTTCTGAGATCAACGGGATTTTAAAAAGGACAAATAAAAGACAAAGCGGAATTGATAACAACAGAGGCCCGGGCTTGGAAAAGGTTCATCAGTTACCGAGCTGGTCCTATTTTATGAAGTACTCATAAAACTAAATTCGAAATATAACATATTGCCTCAATCATGAGCACTCACAAACTAACAAAACTATGAGATTAAAACATTCAGGGGAGCCGAAAGGTCAGGGGGCGGGGCAACCCAAAGGTTTTGATTTTTTTTGTATAAAGATAGGAAAGTTAGAAGGAAGGAGGACTTTTTCCCAGTTAGATTGGTGAAGACATATTGTAAGAAAAACTATTTCCTTTTGCAATAGATAATTATAGTTTGCTTGTTGGAGAAAGCTTGGTGGAATGTTCAAATGTTATGCTATGGATTTGTTGAAGAGGAACTATTTCGTTTTCAGCTTTGTGTCCATTAACTGTGAGATCGTTCTATCTTTTTGAACCTATGTTCTTGTATGAATGATCTCTGGTTTATTTTATGAAAATTTCCACTATGAGTAATGAATGTTGTTCATAAACAATTGGCTATTTGGGTGTTCAAATATCTTTAAATGTTCACGTGTTTTGAAAGAAGTATCAGCTATCTGTGATTTTTTATTTTGCATGTACAAAAAAAATTACTCATTAATAAATGATAATCATGCTCCCTAGGGATAGGTTAGCTAGTTAGTTTTAATTACTTGCTGTGTGTGATTCAGATGCAAGAGAGTCTAAGATGAGACGTAAGAACCTACGCATCACATTGTGACCACTCCTTGCATTCTTTATCAATATGCATCTTAGATAGGCACTTGCATATCATACTTAAAGTCAAAAATACAAAAATATACACGGTGGACTAGGCCGCAACCGGTAAAAACTTTTATTTTTGTTACTTGACCTACGGTAGCCAGACCACAAACCAAACGGATTCCCTACACCAAACAGTCATGGGCTAGTTGGGAACATTGACTGGGGAGAATCCCTTGCTGTTGTTGCCTGCGAATTTCCAGGCCTCAACAGTTTCTGGCGCTAGAAGGAGGGTCGCTAGTGCATGGCTGGTCGAGGAAACCCGTTTTCTCGAGATTATTCAACTGGTGACAGTTCAAAAAGCAGTTTGTTTCCCAATCCTATTCCTGAAGAGAAGGGTAAAGAGCACTTGTATTATGTCGATAATGAAGTAGTTAATGATCTGAGAAGACACACTTGGGAATATGTGAAGAATATTGGAGGATTACTGATTATCCCTGACTTTCCTAGACGAGAATATAAAAATAAAGACCGTCCTATATTGGAAGACTCAGTGTTGGTTGGAGATTTGGAAGAACTGGTAAAAACAACCTTACAGTAGGTGGTTCAGCCTTTAAATCAAGTGGGCCCAAATACACCTTACTGTTCACCTGTTCATACTCTTGTTCATTCACCACCTCACTCTCCACCTAGACTCATGGCAGGCATAAACGCAAATCAACCACCCAACCTACCAAATCCACCACTGGCTTGGAAAGCTAGATCACCCTTGAACTTAACACCTCTGTTGCATGACTTACCTCAAGCTTTTGAAAAGATGCTACCCAAGTTTGATCCAAATGAGAAGATGTTAGTAGATGACCATTTGCAAAGTTTCTATTTGGCAATAGAGGGATTAAGGGCTGGGGAATATGAGGATGTAGTTTGTAGACTTTTCCCACACACCCTTAAAGGAGCAGCAACATCATGGTATTTAGGTTTGCCTGCAAACTCTATCCCAGACTGGGATACCTTTGAAAGGATTTTTAGAAGTAAGTATGCAACCCAAAAAACTCATGCAGCTCTCATGAAAGGACGGTGCACCTTAAAGAAAGAAAGAAAAGAGAAGGGGCATAGTTTTACCCAAAGATTCGCAGCCTATTTTAAGAATTTTTCTGAAGCTGACAAACCCTTGGATAAAGTCCTGATTGAATATTATACCTCAGCTCTAGGACCCGATTTGGCCATGTTTGCCAAAATGAAGGCCAAACCTACGCTAGCAGAGACTTATGAAGAAGCGGAGAGAGTAGAGGCCGAAAAAGAAAGCATCGAGGATTATCATGAACGGTCAGGAGAAAAAAATGTTGGGAGGAAAGCTTTGTTATTTACTAAACCTAAAGAGGAGAAATCATCAGATTTCGAAGGAATGGCAAAGATGATGCAGAAGCTCTCTAACAGAATCATAGAATTGGAAAAGGAAAAGGAAGCCCAAAAGTTCTATAAGCTTTATTACAAGAAAAGGGAAGATAACAATCAATCCCAACCCCCTCCGCACATCCCTGCATCTATGAACTTAATGGAGGTAGGAATGGATAACTTTTGCACTTTCCGCCAACAACCCCATTCTAAAAAGAATTGTCCTCAATGGATAAATTCAATGACGTTGGTTATGAATCAGCTGTTGGATTCCAAATTAACTGAGGACAACGATGAAGAAGGGAAAGACAACAATAAATCAACAGAAAAACAGGGGGATGAAGCCATGGTTTTATGGGACTATGTATCATTTTTTGATGCTGAGGAAGAAAAGGATCCGAGACACGAGGGAATCCTAGAAACAAAGGTAACGACGAGAAGCCATGGGTTGATTAAGTAAAACAGTCTTATGCTCCTGAAGATCAAAAGACTTCAAAAGAATGTTAAGAAATTTCAAAACAACTCCTCAACTAATAAAATTCCGGAATTTACCATCACCGGTCAAAATCCTAGAAAGATCAACATGCCTACTAAGCCCAATGAAGAAAAGATAAATGATGTTGAACCAAATCTCACAGGACATAAGATGGATTATGACATTGTGGAGGATATCAAAAAGGTAAGGGCAAACATCTCATTATTTGAAATGTGCAATGTGCCGCAGCAGAAAGAAAAGTTACTGAAAGCACTTGAAGTATCAGAGGAGAGGCTGCCGACTGACAATCAGCCCCAAAAAGAGGAAATTGATGAAGCAAGTATGGGAGGAAAGCCTAAAAGAAAAAATCCACCTTTTCTCCTTACTTTTGAAATTTTCAACCACAACGTGCATAATTTCCTAGTAGACTCGAGGGCATCAGTCAACGTCATGCCGCTGTCGGTCTGCAAAAGGATAAATGGACAACCTAAACCATCTACTTGGAGGGTAGTTTAGTTGGATAGAACAAATGTGAAGGTAATTGGGGAAATGGAGGATGTTCTCGTTTGCTTATCTTCAAATGATAAGGTGTGTCAATTCATTGATATTGTGGTGGCTGACATACCAGAAGCTTATGGACTTGTTTTGAGCAGAGATTGGTCGGCAAACCTGAACGGATATTTTGCCTCAGATTGGTCACATCTGTGGCTACCATATAAAGGAAGCTCAAATCAAATTAAAGTTTTGAGGGAGCCTCGCATGAAACACAATGTTACTCAGTTCGAACGTAAAAATGAACCAGTGGATTCTGTTTTGGGAAATTACTTTATTGAGCTAGAACCAGGAAACTATCAAGCGGAAGAAGCCAACAATACATCAGACGCTCAGCCGGATCTCCTTCGGTTTTCACAGGATGATGAAATCGATTGTAAAATAGTAGACTTAGCTATAGATGTAGATGTTAATTCTCGCACAATAGTGGTTAGCGATTTTTGGACGCTTTTCTTTGATGGTTCTAAAACTTTAGAGGGGTCGGGAGCCGGCTGTGTCCTGATTGACCCTAAGAAAAACAAACATTTTCTTTCATATAGGTTAGAGTTTGAATGTACCAATAACACAGTTGAATATGAAGCATTAGTTCAGGGATTAAGGAAAGCAATTGAATTAAAGGCAAAAAATCTGAAAGTGTTTGGAGATTCTGAAATAATTGTAAAACAAATTCAAAATCAAATACATTGCATTTCTCCTCATTTAAAAGCTTATCAAAATGAAGTATGGGATTTACTTAAATTTTTTAATTCATTTAACATTGTATCGATTCCTAGACTTAAGAATGCAGCAGCTGACTTGTTGGCCACCTTAGCTGCGAGGCTTGTGCCCTCTAATAATCGGTGCTTTGTTGAATTGCTTTTTAGGACTTCAGTTCCATATATGATTACTAATCTACGAGTGTTCGATGATGATCAACAGATTATAGAATGCTTGACAAATGACGAGACCTTCAAAGGGGCGATTATTGATGATGAAGAACATCAAGCCGAGCTAAAATTCGATAATTTTATTCCTAAAGGAGTCGGGACTTTAGAACGGATGTTTGATTTAAACGAGAAATTTAGAAGACCAACGAATGTGAAGAATCATAGCTCGTCTCTACAGTTCGAGTTGATTAATTTGGGGACTGAAATTGAGCCTAAATATGTGAATTTGGGAAAGTGTTGCTCCCTAGGTGAAAGGAATAAGTTTATCAGTCTTTTCAAACAATACAAAGATGTTTTTGCCTGGACGTATGAAGATCTGAAGACATATGACACCAATATTATCCAGCATGTTATCCCCATAAGATATGGAATCAAACCTTATCAGCAGCCTTTAAGGAAAATGCATCCAAAATTAGAACCTTTGATCCAGAGTGAAGTTAAGAAACTATTGGATGCTAGAATTATCTTCAAGGTTAGACACTCGAAATGGGTTTCAAATATGGTACCGGTAAGGAAGAAATCCAGAGAAATCAGGCTATGTGTGGATTTTAGAAACTTAAATCGCGCTTCAGATAAAGACAATTATCTTGTTCCACCCATGGAGCAAATATTGCAAAAGGTTCCAGGTTCTAAACTATTCTCTTTATTAGATGGATTCTCAGGATACAATCAAGTATTAGTAGCTGAAGAAGACAGACTTAAAACGACATTCAGAACCAGGTGAGGGACTTTTGCTTACAGAAGGATGCCATTTGGACTCATAAACACTGGAGCTACTTTCCAGTGGGCTATGGATATAGCTTTCTGTGGTCTGATTGGCCGTAGTGCTATAGTATACCTTGATGACATCACGATATTCTCAAAGAAAAGAGAGGAACATGCATTTCATCTAAACCAGATTTTTGAACGCTGCCGAAAATATGGTATCTCACTAAACCCCAAGAAGTGCGTGTTTGCAGTTACAAAAGGTAAGTTGTTTGGTCATGTGGTTTCTAAGAAGGGGATCTCCATAGACCCAGAAAGGATCAAAGCCATCGAACAGATTCCCTTACCCCATAATAAAAAGGGCATGCAATCATTTATGGAGACAATAAATTTCGTGCAAAGGTTTGTGCCAGATTTCGCTCAAATTGTTAAACCTTTGCAACAAATGGTAAAGCAAAGTGTACAATTCAAATGGACTGATGTAGAGAAGAATGCATTTAGTAAAATAAAGATAGCTATCACACACGCACCTTCCCTCAAAAGTCTATATTTTGAGAAAGATTTTATTTTGTACACTTTCGCATCTGATGATTCATTAGCAGCTGTGCTTACCCAGAAGGAAGGTAGGGGAGATGAGTTCCCCATATCATTTATGAGCACTGGTCTGCAAGGGGCCAAGTTGAATTACCCAACTATGGATAAACAAGCTTACGCAGTGTTCAAAGCGGTGAAACAATTCAGGCCATACATACTAAAGAACCGGACAAAGGTAATCATTCCACACCCAGCTGTGAGATCTCTTTTCATACAAAAGGAGTTAGGAGAAAGAAGAGGCAACTGGGTAACAGCTCTACAATAGTATGACCTTGAATTCAAGCCAACCTCCATAGTTAAAGGGTAGGGATTTTGCAAACTAATGACTGAAAGTAAAGACAATTCAAAGAAAAGAGCTGGGAAAACGAATCTGAGTTACATTTGACGAATGTATGTCCTCTTTTCACAGCTCCGAACTCCTGGTATTGAGACCTTGTGCACTACCTTCAGGCAGGATTGTTACTGGAACATTGGAATTCTAAGCAAAGAATAGCACTGCGTCTAAAATCCGCCTCATATCAGATTGTTGAAGGAATATTATTAAGAAAGAATTATGATGGAGTTCTTATTAGATGCTTACAGAAAGAAGATGTGAAGAAGGTAATGATAGACTTACATGATGGGCTTACTGGAGGACATTTCTCCGGAGATACAACAACACATAAAATTCTCAGAGCCGGATACTATTGGCCCACACTGTTCAAAGATGCACATGCCCATGTCAGAAAGTGTGACATCTGCCAAAGTTGTGGGGGAAGACAAGTTAAAGCAGCAAGCCCATTAAAGCCTGTGATGATAACAGAACCTTTTGAGCAGTGGGGGATGGATATCATTGGGGAGATAAAGTCAAATTCTTCCCTGCAACAAAAGTATATTCTGACAGCAACCGATTACTTCATTCGTTGGGTCGAAGCCATTTCGTTGCATAAAGTAAATGAAGATGCGGTAATGGACTTCTTGCAAGATCATATTATGACCAGGTTTGGAGTTCCAATTTCTTTAGTTTTCAATAATGCTACTTACTTTTCCTTGATTAGATTAACTGCATTTTCTCATGAGAAAGGAATTAAGTTGCATTAATGTGCTAATTACTATCCACAGGGAAATGGCTTGGTTGAATCTACAAACAAGAATCTGATTAGTATTTTAAAAAGACAGTGATAGAAAATCAGAGGAGTTGGCACGTAGCATTACCAAATGCTCTTTGGGCCGATATGGTGACCCCCAAGACTTCGTTAGGTGTGTCCCCGTATACCCTTGTTTATGGAAAAGAGGCCATTCTACCCCCCAATATCATGCTACCCTCTTCCATAATAGCTCAGGAATCTAGAGGATCAGATAATGAAGTCTTGCAGATAAGGATACATAATATTTTGAAGGCAGAAGAGTCTAGATCCAAGGCCAAAGAACATTTTAAACAACAACAGGAGATAGTAAAGAGATGGTTTGATAAACACAAAGCTGAAACTAAAGAATTCGAGGTGGGAGATTTGGTTCTCAAATGGGACCACCTCCATGATGAGAAAGGAAAACAAACGAAATTCCAACAGTTATGGGTAGGCCCTTTCCAGATTTCGACAAAACTTGGCCGCTCAACCTATAAATTGCAAGATTTACAGGGGTGGGAAGAGAACTTACCAGTAAATGGTTTAGTTCTCAAACCTTATTTTTCCTGAGTTTTTGTTTTTGTTCTTTTGTTTTGCACATAAATAATCTGCTTTGTTTGCTTATTTTGATTTATTTTATTTATGTTGGTTTTAGTTAGATTTTGATTGATTTTAATAAAAAAAAGAGGCAAACTTTTGGTTGCATGGAGAGCATCAGAATTCTGGAGTAATTAAAGTCCTTGAGTGTAAGACTGTGTACTATTGTTTTATCTGAAAGAATTTCTTCTAGTTTAGCAGTTTTCCTGAATGGCTATGAACACATTGAAGTCCTACTTAATCCTTGTAAAATAACTCAGGATCAAAAGGTCTGGAATACTATTTTGAGGCTCCATCCATCTCACGTTTAAAAATGTCTTAGGGAGTGACAGCAAAAGACCCACGGAAAGGAAGCAGGGTGAACAATATATTATATATAAATGATCCCATGGCAAGAATTGAATGCCAAAGGCCAGATAAGAGTAAAAAAACTCCTATGAAAGCAATATGTATCGAAACAAAGTACTAAAACATATAAGTACTAAATTGCCAAAATTTCTTCTCCGTCTATGAGCTGAAAGTTAAATACATCTCTCACACAAAAGGACACTATGGATAGAGGAGCCTAAATAAAAATTCAGAAGGAAAGGCATGCAGGAGGACTCATATGCAAAGGACAAAAGTCCAAAAGCACAAAAAGTGCAAAATGGCATGGAAATGAGGAACAAATGAATATTTCTATTTACCATATGTTACAATCCTGTGGTGTCCAAGCTGGAAGCTACCCGAAGACAGAGGTAATAAATGAAACTCATCTTCCTGGCCTCAAAAGAGTTATCTTGACTTGGAAATCTTGGTTTCCATTCTCCTAAATTGGACTATCATCAATGATTAAAAGTACATATATTTTCTATTTGGGAAATCCAGACATCTAGAAGAATTCAACATGTTCATTTTATTGTTAAACAATCTGTTACTTAAGGAATAAATTGTCCAGAGATCTAGGTTCACCAGGTAGTCGCCAATTGTTGCAGCTGCAACTGTTTTCCCAAATTTTTGAAATTTTGGACCCTCCTCTTAATTTTTATCTTGCCTAAAATTGTTTGAATCCATGAACTTTGTTTTTGTATTCCCTCTACTACAAGTTTGGATTGTTTTTTGAGGTCAACTGTTTCATGCTTTTCGAAAAATTGCTAATGTCTGAAACTACTTTGAGTTGTGGAATTTGAAATTTGATTTGAAATGTTATCCTTTGGTCTGTGATTTCTTTCTTTTATATCGAAAGTCTTTTTCTCGTTTCCGCCGCTGTTTCGGAGGTGAAACATACTTTTTCATCACTTCCCGACCGAAAGTCTTTTGGAACTTAACATTTTTAGTTTGGTTGTTCGGAGGTCATTTAAACAATGCATCGGAGCCATATTTCCCTACAGGGCAGCCGTTGTAGAAGCTGAATGATGATTGTTCTGATGGATAGCTTTGACTTTTTCGATGCCGTGATGTTATTATTTTGACTTGCTTTGCGCTGTTGGAGGTTGGTTGAAGTTTGAGTCGAGTTTTTATTTTTATTTTTTTGACGCTGCTATTTTGGAGATTAGACCAACTTTTTAGACCACTGCATAACCTTAAGATTTTTCGAACACTTAATGTTTTCATGATGTTTCTATGCCGTATCGAAAAGTTTATGACTTTAATCGAAGGCTATAGTCTGATTGCTTTCCATCATTACAGCTCCCGAGCGAACTAAATGTCCGCCATATAATTGCTCCACTCGCCGATATGTTTTATTTTCCGCAGAGCCCGTAGTCTTTCCATCTTCCACCATTGCGGCTGCGTAATGCACTAACCGTCTGATGTTTATGTCGTTCCATTCGTCGACAAGGAGTTTTTCCACCCGATGCTTTGGCATTTAGTCTTTTCGACGCCAATAGACTTAATAGTCTCGCGGAACTCGTTGCCTGTCTGAATCCCGCTGTTGTGGCTATGAGTAAAACTATCCCGATGATACTTTAATGGTTCAAGCCGTCGATAAGGTTTTTTCCCGCCGTTTTGTGAGTTTTTAACCCCTCTTGTGGGCGGCGGTGTTTTCTATTTCTTTTTAAAGTTTTCACGACGAGAGCATAGTACAGGGCCTCATTTTGATGATCAGTTTTATTGTTAGTATGGTTTACATTTGTTGAAAAAGATGTAGTCCGAAATAATGATGAATTTTTGTTTTGATTGCGGACGGACTTAGAAGATTCTTCAGATTACTGCCGCAAAGAAGACATAGCTGAAGGACAAAGCAAAAGGAAATTGGTTGAAAAGTGATAGGAGAAGATGTTCTGAGATCAATGGGATTTTAAAAGGGACAAATAAAAGACAAAGCTGAATCGATAGCAACAGAGGCCCGGGATTAGAAAAGGTTCATCAGTTACCGAGCTGGTCCCATTTTATGAAGTACTCATAAGACTAAATCCAAAATGTAACGTATTGCCTCAATAATGAGCACTCACAAACTGACAAAACTGTGAGATTAAAATAGTCAGGGGAGCCGGAAGGTCAGGGGGCGGGGCAACCCAAAGGTTTTGTTGTTTTTGTATAAAGATAGGAAAGTTAGAAGGAAGGAGGGCTTTTTCCCAGTTAGATTGGTGAAGACATATTGTATGAATAATTATTTCCTTTTGCAATAGATAATTATAGTTTGCATGTTGGAGAAAGCTTAGTGGAATGTTCAAATGTTATGCTATGGATTTGTTGAAGAGGAACTATTTCGTTTTCAGCTTTGTGTCCATTAACTGTGAGATCGTTCTAACGTTTTGAACCTATGTTCTTGTATGAATGATCTCTGGTTTATTTTATGAAAATTTCCACTATGAGTAATGAATGTTGTTCATAAACAATTGGCTATCTGGTTGTTCAAATATCTTTAAATGTTCATGTGTTTTGAAAGAAGTATTAGCTATCTATGATTTTTCATAATGCATGTACAAAATACATTACTCATTAATAAATGATAATCCTGCTCCCTAGGGATAGGTTAGCTAGTTAGTTTTAATTCCTTGTTGTGTGTGATTCCTTGTTGTGTGTGATTCAGATGCAAGAGAGTCTAAGACGAGAGGTAAGAACTTGCGCATCACATTGTGACCACTCCTTGCATTCCTTATCAATTTGCATCTTAGATAGGCACTTGCATATCATACTTAAAGTAAAAAATACAAAAATATACACGGTGGACCGGGCCGTAACCGGTAAAACCTTTTATTTTTGTTACTTGACCTACGGTAGCCGGACCGCAAACTGGATGGATTCCCTACACCAAATAGACACGGGCTAGTTGGGAACGTTGACTGGGGAGAATCCCTTGTTGTTGTTTCCTGTGAATTTGCCTCAACAAGATGGTACATACAAAACATTTGAAAAATAGCCAGTCTCAAGATCTACAGTACCTTGCCCTTCTGAAATGATAATGGAGTCATCTCCCATGTGGATGGGAATGGATTTTTCGATCTCCAAATATGAGAAGGAGTCTATTTCAGCCACCATGTGGTTCGAAGCTCCAGAATCTATCAAGAGTGCTTTGGACTTCGAAGTGCTTGCCATGAGGGCATGACCTCTTTCATGTTGTGGTTCCTGATCTTGTTGATCTCTCCTCCGAAAGCTTTCCGGAAGATTGATGTGATTTCTCTCAAGGAGAAAGGTAGCTCCATCAAGTTTCTTTTTCATGCAACCATGTTCAGGGTGGAAGCCCTTCCCGCAGTATGAACACTTGACTTTTTTCCTTTCCATGATGCCCTTTTCCTTTGTTCTTCTTTGAGCCAGAAGACTCTTCATGCTGCTGGTTTTCAACTTTAGGCTTAGGAGCTTCGAATTTGGTTTTTGGGTTCTTCTACTGCTTTCCTTTACCCTTTATATCTTTGGGCCCCGAGACATGGAGGGCTTGATCACGGGAGGATCTAATGATCCCCATATGGACAAGCTTATCATGTTCACTTGTTAGGGACTCAATGAAGGCATTAAGTGAAGGCATCTTCCATCTAGGGGTTGTGAGCTTCCCAGCATGGAATATAGAGACAAAAACTGAATAATTAGCTCCAAGTTTGGAGAGTATGGCGAGGATGAGTTTATCATCCTCCTTATATACCTTACATTGCTTCAACAATAAGACAATGTGCTTGAACTTTGTGAAAAAGTCATTCAAGGTCTCGAAATTGGAAGGCTGGAGAGACATCAACTCATTCTCAAGCTAGTATACTCTCAAATCATCCTATTTTCCATACAGGGTTTCTAGTTTGTCCCAAATTTCCTTTGGAGTCTTCAATCCCAAGAGATGGAAAAGAAGATCCCAAGAAACAGAGAGGCACAAGAATCCGACTGCTTCATCTTTCTTGTTCAAGAATTGTATGTCATAGAAGCAGGCTCTTCTTCAGTGTCCATAGTGACTCTATAGATTCCTATGGCACGTAGTTGGATCTCCATGTCTCCTTTCCATGAGTGGAAATTGAATGGAGTCAAGAGTTCTACGGAAGAAGCCATCTGAAATTGCTGGAGTGAATGCTTTCACCTGTTAAAAACCTGTAAATCACAACAAAAGGGGCACCGTAAGGTCAGATAGCCTACACATTTTAGGCTTTCATCACACCCAGCATAGTTGATCAAGCAAGCTTGACCAACAATTTCCTTACTTTGGGTATGAAGTGGTAAGCCTTGGCTTCTAGTGCAGTGCTAGAATTTTTGAGCTTTGCTTAATTTTTCATGTAAGATCTATCAAAAACCTTGTTTTGCAGAGATCTGAGCTTCATCCCGCCATGAGCTCTGATACCATATTAATTTGTCATAGTGGTTTAGGAATTGAAAACACAATCTCACAAAGAATACAGACAAATATGCATAAAATTGGCAAAATGGTGTTACAATGGAAGTAGCAGCTCTGTATAATCAAATGAAAGAATGATGATACAATACAATGATCATGCCAAATGCATGAATGCCAAGACAATTCGAATTCCCAAGGAGGTCATTCAAATTGAATGAGTGAGTCTAGCTTAACTGAATGTAAGCCATAGCGAACACTCAAGTTAACTACTGATCAAAACCCTAATTGACTCAACTGAGTCCTAACTGAAGTCGAAATGCAATAAATGGCTAAGTCTAACTGAAAGTAGCTCAGACACATGTCATTGCAAGCCAACCAACAAGTGGTAGCGCATCAATGACTCCAATGAACCCCGATGAGGTTAACTGAAGTGTAACTGACCATCAGACGTGGTTGGAGGCGCCCATGTTGACTCTAGTTCATTAAATAATCGTCAAATAATCAATTTAATGAAAGGAGGCACCTTCACTACTCTGTTTAACTGATTGTAACCATCAGTTAGCAATAAAGTGCATTTATGACACTCAGACCACCCCCAGAGTGCTCCAATTAGCCTCCCCGAATGAAGGAGAAGTCTTAGTTAGCCTCCTTGACTGAAGGTAGGCATGGATGTGCTCATGCTAATGTCATATAGTGCTCCTCTGATGTCAATTAAGTCAATAAAACTTAGGATAGTGATTTAACTAGGCCAAATTGACCAAAATGAGTGTGTATGGTGGTAAATGTCTCCAACAACTTAGATGTGATAGTAAGTTTGAGGTTCTTGATCTATTTTGCAAAATGACATTGTTGTCAATCCCACAATGGTTTAACCAAGCCATGTTATCTTTATACCATCCTCTCTTGAATGACATATGGTCTTGATAAGAAGTTAAAGCAATTTTAGGGGGTCTATGGTCTTCCATGTTATTTATCTTGTTATTGTATATTGGGTATTTAGTCATAGCAATGCTTTCAACATGGGAATACTTTAAGGTTATATATGATATAATGCTTTTGAATTTTCTTAGTCTTTTTTTCGGGATTCTTGAAAAATGTTGCAACCCCAAACTTCACAACTGTACAAGATAATGATAGTGACAAAAGCTTCAAAATTGAACTTTTTATCGCACATCACCAAGTTTGTTGATTTAAATCTCTCCTATATTATATTATAGAAAATCATTAAATTTTAAACTATTAAAATGTAGAAGAGATATTTTTAAAATAGAATATTGTTGTTTACATGAAACAATTCTAAGAATGTAGAAGAGATGTTTTTGAAATATAATATTGTTTTTTGTGTTTATTAGAGATGCCCATCTTCGAAGGCCATTGCATTTCAACCATTAGTTAAGAAACAAAAATCACCCTAAGTGCACACCCTACTTGGGCTAGAACTAAGTCACCTTAAGGGTATATGATGATGATGATGATGATTAACGTCGAGTGAGACCAACTTTGGTCTATTGGACCTTAAAAAAGATAATACTTAATTTACTTAAAAATCTTGTTCATGTGCTTAAAAAGCTAGCCAAGAAGCTTTCAAAGCTCACTATAGTTTTAGCAAGTTAGGAGGTTATAACTAGGAGGAGTTAGCAAGTATATATATATAACTGGGATTTGAGCTAATCACTCTCCATTTACAACTTATCATCTTAATTAGTAGTTATTAATGTTTAGTTTTTTTAATTTTACTTTTCATATAAAATAATAATAAAATAAATTTAAGGTATTTTTCAAATTCATTATATTTTTTTCTTTTTATCTAAATAAATTTTAAAAAAGTTATATTTATTGGTAAATATATAAAAAAAATGTAAAAGACTAATAAATCTTACTAATTCTTCAAGTTAATTATAAAATATTTAGTGGTAATTTATAAAATTATTCAAATTTCTAAAAATATTATTATAAAACATTTAGTAGTAATTTTGTAAAATTATTTAAATTTTTAAAAATATTATTATAAAATATTTAGTGGTAATTTTGTAAAATATTCAAATTTATAAAAATATTATTATAAAATATTTAGTGGTATTTTTGTAAAATTATTCAAATTTATAAAAATATTACATGGTTGAAGATTTTTAAATAAAATAATTTTATACTCAATCATTTTTTAAAATAAAAAATCAACTCATTTTTAAAGTAAAAAAAGGAGTAGTTTATTTATTCTACATTTTGGACTTAAGGATGGGTTTTTATTAAAATTTAGTAATTGTTTTTTGGAAACCCAAATTTGGAAGTGTTTAAATTGTGTCTTTGAATCTATAAATAGATTCATTACCTTAAATACTCTATGACATCCAAAATATTCAATTTTTATAACAAATATATGTAACTCTAATTTTTTTTAAAGATTACTTACAAAACTTCAAACACAATAAAATAAAAAATAAGTTTAAAAAATTAAAAACTTAACAAATTTAAACTACACTATTAAAAAAATCAAATATTAAAACTTAACTTTCAAAATTTTACATGCTACTTAATAACTCTTTTCTAAATTATTTAGTCAAACTCCTTTAAAATAACAAAATAAGCTCTTAGTATCACTTTCTCTGACAGGTTTTTCCCAATGTCAAAGTTTGCATATTAAAATTTGGTTGTGATGTTATATGCAAATTGAATAAATGTTTTCATCATTTTTAAATCATATTCAAGATCAACTTTGACGAATGTTTTGACAAAGTTGATGTTGAATATGATTTGGTTCCAAGCTACATTTAATATCGTGATTCGTATGCACATGCTTTACATATTTCGTGCCTTCGTCTTGCTTTTCATTGTCGTTCTGTTTGACCGTCTAGGACCGCCTCCGACTAGATTCAAGATTTGTTTTAAGATGCTTCATTCCCGCGTGGGATAATTCCTCCCACTTATCCATTCTTATCTAGTTGCGCACCATTTTCCGTTATCTTCGGGTTATTATATTTATATTTATATTTTGTGTTCAATGGCACATTGTTGACATTGACTTTTTGTTTTTATAATTTTAATAAAATAAATATTATTAAAATTCAGTTTTTCTTTAAAAGCTAAATTTTTTTTATTAAAAAGATTCAATTTTTTTAAAGATAAAAAATGGTTTATTATAAATAGAACAAATATGTTAAAGGTCAAAATTTATTTATTATAAATTTAAATCCAGGAAAAAAAAACAAAAACTATTCCAATCTTATAAAAAGACAGACATTGATTTTTTCTTTCTTAATAATATTTTTAAAATACATTTTTAAAATCATATCAAAATAAAATATATATTTTTTAATTTTATATTTTTTATTAAATAATTAAAAAAAATACAAATCTTATATTTTAAAAACTATAATTAAAATGAATCTGCTATTTTATTTTTATGTTTATATATGTATAAACTGTTTATACACTTTTTTAATTTTTTTGAATATATATATAACACGGGAGACCATGGACTCCCTAAGATAGCTTTAAACTCCAGCCAAAACCACTTAAGGCTCAAGCGTAGGTGGTATAAAGATACTAGGTCTTGGTTAAATCACTGGGAGATCGATGAAAATGTTGCTTTGCAGAATATTAATAACATTAAAAATATTATTTCTTCTAA
>LPNX010348508.1:21839-33857 GCA_001517045.1 Pseudotsuga menziesii
ATATTTAGTAATATTTCATAATTTGTTCTTTTGAAGATTAAAGTTTAAATAGACATCATTACATATTTTAAATTTATTTTCATATGATTTATGTAAAGAAATTAGGTGTAATGTATTTAAACTAAAAAACAATTGTAAAAATACCATTAAATAAGGTCCCCTTTATCAATTGTCCATTAAAGATTAAAAGTTATTGTGAAAAAACAATAAAATAAAACCTTCAAAACAAGATGTATGATTATATTCCTGAAAATTTTCTTGTACACATTCTTGAATAATCCATGATTCTTACTCCATTAAACAATAACTAAACAAATCTTAGATCTCATTTACAACATGTCTTTTAACTTGGGAGCATTTTTTTCACTAACCAATATCAAGGTTAACTAAAAAGCCATGAGCTCTACAAGTTTGTTAATTCCAAGCGTGGGCATGCTTCCAAATTAAGAAAATGGGAGTCTTTAAGAAGGGAAACCCATCAACTCCACACAAGGATGGGATCCATTTAAGCTGCATCATCAAAGAAAGCATACACACCTCCTTTACATTCTTCTACAATATGTGTTCTTTCTTTTCCCTTGCTGGACTAAACTAAATGTTAAAATATTGAGTGTCACAAAAAAATGAGGAATAAGGTTGTCCTCAAAAAGACGTTCAAAGGGTTTTTGCACCAATTTCTAAAAGCTATTCTTTATTTGAGTCAAGATCTAAAGCTTCCTCACCCGGATGCGGGTGCCAGTTTGCCTGACTGATAGTGCATTGCGCCTCGGTCTAGGAGCCGACAATGTGGCACCCCGCATGTTGGTTGCATTAATACCCCTCTGCATCCTTTTAGAAATGTTGCGCGGGTTGGTGAAGTTGTCTCGTCCCAGACTGGTGACGCTTAAGACCGTTCCATCAACATTCAACCTGGTCTTAATGGCGCTTAGGATGAAGTGTGTGGGTCTTCTTCGGGTACAGAGGGAACAAAATAAGAAGATGGCCATGGAAGGTGGCGGCACTATCCATTCTCACCCTACTGTGTATGTTTTCTTCTGGTTCATTATCAACATTACCACCTCCACTCTGCACGGTCAACTCGTTCTGCATCACATTATGCCGTTGTTGGTTTCGCAAATTCTCAACCATCACCTAGCTCCGGTCTCTCCGATGTCCAAGAAAAGGGGGACCCCTCGCAGGGAAAGGAGTGGTTATGGGAGGTTGCAACAGGGTATAAGTGTTATGCCAAAGGAGGGCTATGAAGCCAAAATTTTGATGTCGGTCTGCGGTTTAATTAACGACTAGGAAGGCCGTCTGGTTAACGAGCGACTCACCACTAGGAGAGGGTGGGGGGGGAATTAACCATTATTGGCTGATATAAAATATGATGGGGGTTCTTATGGAGGTCATGATGGGAATCTAGAGCTCGACTCGCAACACTGTTTCTTTTGTCAAGGAAAACATGACCGACAAGGATAACCAGCTCAGTAGCCTGGACGCCACCTTTGCTTGGAAATGCCTGGCGACTGAGCAGAGATACATTGAAAGAATGGATGTGGGGTGTAGCAACGCCACATGAGTAAGATCAACGGATAAAGGTCTGACACTGGCTCTGGAAGTTGCTACCAGTGTGCCTTTTCCTATCCCATCCACCAATGAATCTCTGTTTGAACATGTGCGGGATACTGAAGAGCTAAGCAAATAGCTGTCTCCACCACATGCGTTCATGCCTGTTACTATTTCTGTCAAAAATTCAGAGAAAGGAGGCAGGCCTCTCCCACCATGGAGGAGGTTCCATCGCCTTAATTTAGCCCATGTCTCTGGAGTTGACACACCCACTTCCTAATTTAGAGTGCTATGCTAAGTTTTTTCCCTACAAATTGTTATCTTATTTGTTAAGTTTTTTATATAAAGGTAGATCTTGTAGATTAATAATCAATGTAAGGTTTTATTGGCCCCTAAGGCTGCATGACTTTCTCTACTCCAGTAACTCCATAAGCTTATGTAATTTTGAATGGCTCGGGTGGTGGTTTCACTGCATGAGGCCACCTCAAACTCTCTATCTATATGTAACTTTTGATTTTCCTGGTTAATAGATTGTGCAACATACAAAAAAAAATATCTAAATATTGCTCCACACCTAAACAATATACACTCAATTCTTGGCAAAATGTTGGTTGGAATCTTCAATAGACTTGTAAAGAGGAAATTTTCTAGAACCAATTTTATTCCTTTTATGTAATAGATCCCATGTCAAAGTTTACTTTTAACTGAAACGGTTAAAAAAAATTGTATTTTTTTTTTCAGGGGGGGGAGAATATCGATTGGGCCTTAACCTAAACAACCATAATTACATGGAGTCTTAACTCACTTATCCCTATTACAATCTCTCTTGACATTTCTGGAAATCAGAAGAAAACCAGCTACATAATACTTATAGTCAAAGGTGCTTCAACGTTCTTTCTAAATACTCCTTGTGTTAAACTGCATCCTTCATTATCTTTTGCATCTACTTCCTTATTCAAACTATGAAGAATGTGGAAAAAGGAAGTAGAAGAGAAGTTATGCAATAACCCCCGCAATCGATGAAGAGTATTATTGAGAGCCGAATTGATAAAATAATCCTCAGAATTTAGGATCTTTATTAAAATTTCTAAATCATTGAAAACTTGAAGACCCGTATTTCCATGATCCTGCGCCATTTGACATCCTTTGAACAACCCAAGAATTCCTTCCTGGTTATTTGTATTATGTTCTCATCCCCAATTGAAATTGTTGTTAGCTAATTCGTCATGGGAGTAAATCACCCCACCTGCACCTGAAATTCATGGGTCTCCTTTGGAGGTGCCATCAAAGAAGACTGTTACTTTTCCTTGATTTCTCCACCGGACTTGGAATTCGACTTCAGTCATTCATATTTTACAAGCAGGGTTATAAATTGGAAGAGATAAATTCGTCTTCCTGTTCCTCTCCGGTATCAACAGAGATCAGATCCAACTTCTTTCTTCAATTGTAAGTGAGATGTTAGGCTCAAAGGAGTAATTTCCCAGTGCTTCGATTAAAACAGCCATGGCTTTGGCAACAACAAACAAAGGAGAGTGCTCAAAATTGTTGAGAATCATATCATTTCTTGCCAACCACAACTTCCAGCAAATAAATTTGGCAATGGAGAGCCATACCTGATTCCACATAATGTTACAAGTCATCACCCGCGGATACCGTGTTTTCCAAGTGGAAAAAAGAGTGATGACAAAAATCTGTGCAGGAACGATTGCATTAAGTCCTTGAAGCACTAACACCTAAACTGATTGTGCAAAAATGCAGTACACAAACATGTGATCCAAGTTTTCACAAGCTACACGGCACATGATACACCTACGAGGGCCTAAAATTCCACACTTAACTAAATTTTTACTTGTAAAAAATCTTCTCTGCAAGAGCACCCACGTGAAAAAATTAACCTTAGGTAACCTAAGAGCAACCCAAACGAGCTTCCAAAATTTAATGGTTCAGAGTTTTGGGTTGATTCGACTGTAGTGCTGCAAAACCAAGTGCCGAGGTGTAAAATCTTGTCTTCCCCCAACTCCAGCGATCGGTGGGGTGAAGATTGATAGGGGCCATTCTCTTCAGCGTGTCCAGGAGCAAATCTTTTTGAAGAAGCAGATGGACTGGGAGCATTGGGAAAACCCACTCCGTCTAGTTCCCTTTATTATCCCAACAGGAAATGTCAACAAGCTTAACCAATCCTTGTTGTGTAAGCCACTCACGGATAGATAGTAATTCGGGTATATTTTTGAGAGGTGAATTGCCCAAAATTTTATCAGACCAAATCAGAGTCTGTTTTCCATTCCAAGGGACGCGGCTTAGTTGTCTTTGAAAGAATTCAAAACATTGTCTATAAAGGTTCCATAGCAGAGTACCTTTATAAATGTTGTCTATTTGGAGGTTTCTCAGTGAAACACCATTAAGATACTTTTTCCGAATAAGATGACTTACAGGATGGGAGCTGTTGGAATAGAGATTCCATAAAATATTACCAGCAAGAGACTTGAATATTAAATCCACCTTCCAGCAATGGTATTTTCAAAATATCCCATCTTACTAAATGGAATTTCCTCTGATTTCCTTTGCCACCCTTCCACAAGAAGTTTGAACAGTTTCAACACCTACTCCATGATTGCCTTTAGAGCAAGGAGAAAAGAATCCTGATAGATAGGAAGTGAAGAAAGTACATATTTGATAAGGATTAACTTACCAGCATGATTAAGCCAATGCCCTCCCCATACTACTACTACTATCTTGGCTTTAATCTTGTTAATAGCATCGATCCAAAGTGAAGATCTGTTGAAACCCAATGTTAAAGGTGAACCGAGATAAATGATTTTATCCCAGGTAGCGAACCCAGAAAAGCCCAAATATTGAGCACTTTGAAGAATCGTTCGTTCATCAGTATTCCATCAATAAACAACACTTTTTCTTTTGTTGACCAGCGCTCCTGAGATGTTGCAAAAGATTTGGATAATATCGTGGAAGACCCTTGCAATTCCTAAGGAAGCTCTTCCCAGGAGAAGAGAACCATCAACAAACAATGCATGGTTGATTGGTTCTATTCATTTGTTAATCGGATGCCCTAGATTGCCCTAACGTTTCTTTCAGCAGTCAATTTCATACTCAAAGAATCTTCCAGCATGATATACAAAAAAGGAGATAGCGGGAAGCCTTGCCTTATCCCCCTAGTAGCTTGAAAATATGAGGCAGGTCTCCCACTTACCAGTGGGGCTATGCATGGTTTATCAGTATAAGCTTTGATCAAATTAACAAAGGTTGGGATGAATCCAAAAGAGAGTAAAACTTTATAGAGATAAGAGAGTTTCACCTAATCAAATGCATTGGACATTTCCAGTTTAATTAGCAACCCTTGCTCCTTCCTCTGAAAGCTAGAGTGCATGGCTTCCTGTACAAGTATTACAGTGTACAAAATATGTCTCCCTTTGATGAAACCGCCTTGAATAGGAGAGATAAGCTTTTCTAACATAGGTTTAATTCTATTGGTGAGGAGTTTCGAAAGAATTTTGTAGGAAGCATTGCATAAATAGGCATGAATCTATTAAAGGTAACTAGATTCACTTCTTTGGGGATTAAGGCAAGAAAGGTGGAATTGGTACTTCCTCCCACTTTGCCCTTTTGCTGAAAGGATTTAACCATTCTCAATAAATCAGTCTTAATGATGGTCCAACAGAATTTGTAGAAATGGAATGAAAAGCCATCTGGTCTTGGAGATTTATTGGATTCCATAGCCCACACAACATTGCTGATTCCCTCCTCAGTAAAGGGCTTCATTAGATTTACATTATTCTCCTCACTAACCTGAGAAGGAACATGAGAAATAAAATCAGAAGTGAGATTCTCATTTCCAATCCCATCCTCTCTGTAAATATGCTGGAAGTAAATATCAACAACTTCTTTGACTTGAACAAAACCTTTAGAAACATTCCCATCTGCTGAGGTGATTTCTCAAATATGATTTCGAGAGAGACGGGCTTTGTACCGGCAGTGGAAGAAAGTTGTGTTACTATCTTCAGAATTTAACCACAGACTTCGAGACTTCAACCTCCAATATTATTCTTCATGTCTGAAGGATCGAAAGGAGACAAATTGAGTTTCTTGCTCCTTTTCGAAAGCTTGTATAGTTATGTCATTGCTCTCCAACTCCAGCTGTAGATCTGCTAGTTGTAGCACAACCACTTTTCTCAAAGCAGCGGGATAATTGGATGGAGATTTAACCCACTCTTTCAAGGCTAATTTGGTAGCTTTTAATTTTTGCTCCCATACATAGCTAGGCGACCTAATTACTAAAGTGGACCAAGCCTTAGCTACAACTACCAAAAAACCATCTTGCTCATTCCACTGAGGGCTGAAACGAAACATAATCGGGCCCAAGTTTTCTTCCACATCCAACTGAAAGAGGATGGGTTCGCGATCCTAGGTAAGTTTAGGAAGTATTTTTTAAGAAACTAATTTCTTGTCCAATAAAAAGGAGCTATGAACTAAAAACCTGTTAAAACAAGCTGAAATGTGGGCAGTGCCTGTTCTATTATTAGTCCATGTATATAAGCCCTTCTTGAGTTTAAAATCAATGAGATCCCACAACTTGATCAAATCCTCAACAAAAGGAAGCAGTTGGTCTCGACTGATGTTACCTCTTCTTTTTTCCTTTGAATAAAAAACAAGGTTTAGATCTCTAGCTATAATAATGTTTGAAGGAGAAGTGGATTCCATAAAATTATATAGCGTATTTCAACACTCTTTATTCTCAAGAGGATGGATAGGAACGTAAAGGTTAAACAAGGCAATAGAAGTCTTATCTAATTTAGAGAAAAGCATATTATGAATCCACTGTTGTGCTTCAAAAGAATTTACCAGCTTAAACATTTCCTCTGACCAAACTGTGGCAAGCCCTCTTGAGGAGCCCCTTGCACTTACAACCTTTCCTGAATTTAGTTTCCATTTAACACGGCCTAAATTGAGAATAGTTTCCCCTTCAATTTTTGTTTCTTGAAGCATAAGGATATCTGGAGTTTCTATTTTGAAAAGATCTTTCACAACTTCAGGTTTCATAGAGTTCCCCAAATCTCTGCAATTCCAAGAAACTATCTGCATTATCCATTAGGAATGGAAGTCGAAAGACCTCCCTTGGGGGGCCTTGGTCTGGTATTCCGTCCTATTGACATTTCTATAGTGGTTTGGTTTCCCTGCATTTTTTGCCTCTTTGCTTCTTTCTCTCTTGCTTCCATAAGGGATTTCCTCCCTGCCTTTTTCGAAGGTCTTTCGAATGTCTCATCTTCCGATGAGTCGAACGATTCCAAAGGTCTCTTCCTTATCATATCAACATAAGAGGGTGAAGAACCTATAGCTAGGGAACCCATGTGTGATGGAAGAATTCCTACATTAAGTTCCTCAATGATTGTAGAAAGGGGCTAGTGATCCCTATCTTTTACAGAGACATGAGGATCTTCTAAAGTGCCAAGGATTTCAAAAGGGGTTGAAGGTGCTTTTGCTCGAGAAGAGGCTACAATCCCTTCCACCTGAAGCTGGTCTCAAATGTGCGCACTAGATCCTGTTGATGCACCTTTAACTCTAGATTTGCGGATTTGATTCGTCGAAACCTGTTTCTGAACCTTTGTCCATTGATCCCCTTTTTCCTTCTTTGATTCATCCTCAGCCTTCATTTTGCAATGCCTCACAAAGTGGCCATATCCATGGCAGTGCGGGAACTTAAAAGACAACTATTCGTAGTCCAATTCTTGTACATGAGACCAATCTACTAATGTTAATTTAATGGCTTGTGGAAGCCCTATCTCTAGATCAACCTCTACACACATTCTTGAAAAAGAGAACCGATCCTTCCTATCTTCTTTGTCAATGTATTTTCCAAGAGTATTCCCAATTGCTTCTAAAGTTTTGGGGCTCCAACAGTGAAGGGAATATGAGGTAGGCGTACCCAAACTCAGACGACCGAAGGAACGTCTTAAGCTGGATCAAATTCCAACGTCCATTTATTCAGATATAG
Organism: Pseudotsuga menziesii; assembly: GCA_001517045.1. Classification (NCBI taxonomy): domain Eukaryota; kingdom Viridiplantae; phylum Streptophyta; class Pinopsida; order Pinales; family Pinaceae; genus Pseudotsuga; species Pseudotsuga menziesii. Next base: position 29,389 of record LPNX010348508.1, read on the forward strand.
ACCTTGGGGGCCCATGAAGTATGGCCCATTCCCAAAGATGAGATTCTCGTCTTCAATGCTTTCAAAGATGAAGACGAAATGACTTTTAATTCCTTCCAAGACCAGCGAATGCCAATTCCTTCACACCCATGATTCAATGCATCTTGGAGATGGCCATAAGCCAATAAATTGACCTATAAGGCCTCGTTCAGCAAGATTCAAAGCAACACGACATGGTTCTTCCGCTGAGAGAGCAACAGTCGGAATGGCCTCCAATTTGTTGATGAATTTCTATTGTGAGGCTATGATAGGGCACTTACAGCAAGCATCTATCAGTTTCTTGAAGACAGAGAGCTCAGGGGAAAAGGAAGGGGGGGCTCAGTGCCCCCTCCTGGGGCCATGATGGCAAATAGAAGGATGGAACGCGAGCCAATGCTCCAAGATCCTGTTTCCCTACGAGAGTTGTAGCACTCACGTAGCCAAGCGGTGCTAAACCAGGGAAAAATCAAATCTTTGTGACAAATCCCAAATCAAACAAAGCTACCTATAAAAAACAAAGATTAGAATTGCTCCCGAGCTAGGGATTGTGATCTCCAAGCCACCGATTCTTGCTAGATTTTGTGTGGGAGAACCAGAGCCAAGGAAAATTAATCGATCCTAAGTAAATTCTCAAAAATATTCTTGAAGCGAAAAAGTTCGATTGGCTAAGGCAATCCCATCTAAAAGACCCCATGTCAAAGTTTTATTATTAAGAAGTAGCGACATTTGAAACTCCAAACTTCCTTCAACAGCTACTTTGGATTTTCCTTGAACTCCCTTGAACACAAAGCCTTATACCCATGTTTTGGAGTGTAATTTTTTGAAACAATTTTATTTTTATCAAATTAAAGATTCATCATTTTTCATTTTTTTTAAATGATTTGCCAAAATTTTATAAGATAAATGTATTTTACTCTAAAAAAATAACAAAATTTTCTAAAAACTATATAAAATATATATATATAATATTTATAAGTTTAAATATTTTTATAAAAATTGTTATAAGTTTAAATATTTTTATAAAAATTGTTAGACATGGTCTTCTTTTAAGAATTAGCAACCTTTTATCTATTCTGTTAAGGCATATTGAATCCATATACAAAAAAATGTTCTTAATATCCAAAGTTTGGGAAGAATGTTTTAAAAATAACATTTCAAAAATGAATTTCAAATTTAAATTTATGGGAATTTAAAAATAAGTTAGACTTTAAAATTTATAATTTAAAAAAAAATTATAAATAAAAAAGATTTTACAAAAAAGTTTGCACCAATCTACTTACAACTTTCTTTTTTATTAATTAAAAATAATAATAACAAATTATATTTTACAAATTATTTATTTACAATCAAAATATAGAATATAGTAAAGTTAAATATTGAAAAATAAACTTTATATTTTTCATAACAAAATTTTTTAACATTATTAAGAAACAATATATAATACTAAAAATAAGATATATAATATTAAAATTAAGTAAATTTAAAAGATTATTTAAGTAAATGGTTGGAATGTTTATGGATTAATATACTACTTATCTATCTATTACCCTTAACTTATTCTCCATTAATATTTATTTTTACATAAAAACTATTAAAAAACAAAAAAAATATATATTATATTTATCTATTGGTTAAACTTAACCTATTATCTATTTTTACATAAAAACTATTAAAAAAACAAAATAAATGTACCTTAACCATATATCTATTAAGAATGACAAAAAATCATACGAATTTATTAAACTATACATCTCGTTGTCCATATGTGAAGCATTAAAAGTATTTGATATATGTGAGTGGTATCTACTTCTTAGTGAAGTATTTAATTTGATAAAAAAATACCAATAAATATTAGCATATATATATATATATTCAATCTCACTTTAAAATAATTAAAGTTGTATCATCACTTCTAACTAGGTCTGGAATTTGATGGTTTATAAAAATTGTTTTTTCATTTTTACATATATTTGACATATAAATTTAGATATCTTGTAAGAAAATTTTAATACTTATGTTACCTAGTGTAACTAGCTAATTATCCTTGGCCATTGTGTTGGGTCAGCTCTTTCCCTACTCGTAATTTTTTAGGAACGCATAAATGCTAGACTTCTCTATTTCCATGTATGTGTATTGTATTAATTTATATTTTGTGTTTCTAATTGTATTATTAGTCTTGTGGTATATAGTTTGAAGGAGCCTTCAAATTTTTCCAAGAAGAATCTCAAAAGTTCTCCTTTAAAATTTTATAATTTGCTTATTATAGTTGTTGTACATTTAGACTTGATAATTTTCTATATAAATATTTTACTCATATTTATATATAATATAAAAAATATTTTATTTACATTTATATATAATATCAATATATTTTATTTACATTTATATATAATATTAAAAATAAATTTACACTCAATAAAATTGCTTAGACTGTCGAATGATAAACGGGAAAACTTGAAACCATCATTAAATTTTTATTTACAGGCACAATAAAATTGAATTTCCAGTTCTACATCCAATGGTGAGCCTTATTTACCATACAAGCTCGTCTTTAAGACGAGTCTGTCAGGTGTCAAAGGCTTCGATGTGAGCAGGTGATGGCTCCATTCACATACAATAGCATGCATTTGCATTCAACTTGACATCCTCCATAGCTCGATGTATGGTATCCATCTATGATCACGATCTGCCGATGTGAGCATGCGATGGCTCCATTCACATACAATAGCATGCATTTGCATTCAACTTGACATCCTCCATAGCTCAATGTATGGTATCCATCTATGATCGTGACCCGCCGTAGCCTGATTCTCTGGTTGCCGGTAAATGTCTGATTCCACATAAATTCCATGGGTTCGGTGGTTGCGTACAACTATCAACTCATTATAAGACTAATAATGTATACTAAGTTTTCAATTTTAGGAATTACTAGTTTAAGTGGAATAAACCACTATTGGGAGGGATCAAATCTTTCAAGGTGTAAATCCTTTTTTAGAGTGGAAATGAGGACATGTGTAATCTAATGTGTATGGATTTAGTTTATCTAATTTATATTGTTTTATATATATACAATTCTAAATAATTTAAATTTAATTTAAGGTGACATGTTATTTTTAATAATTTTTTATTATTTTTTATAAAGGACACACATCCACTCTAAGATAAACACAAAATGAATTACACCTTTCCGCTATTGGATTGTAGAATGCACCTCTTCAGTGTAAAAAATACTCTTTTTAGTTAGTTTAGATATAAACATTCCTCAAAACAATATTGATACATCAAATTATTATTTTTGCTTTTGTGAATTTTGGTCCAGCGTTATTATTACTTTCAAAATATTATTTTTGATTTTGTGAATTTTGTTCTCGTCTTAGTTCTTAATTGTTTTTTTTTCATTTTTACCTCTAAAATTTTGTTCTTGCCTTCATTGATTTCTAATTTTGTTCTCAATTAACAAACACATTTACATACCTATTGCATTTCATCTTCTAGTGTATATATTATAATGTTTCTTTCTTCATATAACTAATCTTGACTTGGGAAAGAAAAAGATGAAAGAACATCTAAATCTATAGGCAAATTTGTTCTTTATTGTACTTTCTATTTATTGTAACTAGATCCTCATATGTGGAGACAAATCGTAAGTATCGTCTATAGGCTAGCATAGGTGTCGTTATTATGTGTGGTCTTGCTTTTAAAACTTCTAAGACACCTTCACGAAAGAACCTACTTCTATTATTATTAGGTGTCGTTATTATTAGGTGTCGTTATTATGTGTGGTCTTACTTTTAAAGAACCTACTTCTAACACACCTAAGTGCGAAACTTTGAATGCGATTGTTGAGGAGCTAAAGAACATCTTCACGAACACACTGATTCGCACGAACATATACATATACCCATATTAAGAACACCTCGTCATTCTATGATCTACTCGAGATGGTTGTATTAGAGGTAAAGGTGGAGAACATTATTTAAATATTCACAAACAATGCTCATGATTATAGTCATGGGAAACCGCCACGTCTTTCTCTACACCCATGTGTATCCCATTGTTTTTGTTTGAGTTTAAAGAACTGCCTCGTACTAGATTCAAGATTTGTTTCCAGATGTTTAATTCCCACTTATTCATACTTATCTAGTTGCGGCTTTTGGATATTATATTTTTATTTTTATTTTCTGTCATTGCTGACATTGACTCTTTTTGTTTTTATCATTTTTATAAAATAAATATATTAAAATTCAAATTTGTTTTAAAATTAAATAGATTTAATTTTTTTAAAAATACAAATTTGTTTATTATAAATAAAAAATAATAAACAAAATGAACATAAATCTTAAAAAGTCAAAATTTATTTATTATAAGTTTAAATTCAAAAAAGAAAAAAAATATTTATTCTTCCTTAATAATATTTTAAAATTGTATTTTTTAAATTATATAAATATTAA
>LPNX010348512.1:0-36842 GCA_001517045.1 Pseudotsuga menziesii
GTTGTATAACTACCCAAACTAACTCAAAAGGCGTGTTTTTTATGTTTTAATGTTGAGAAACAGATGCGCGGGTCTATAGGAGGGAAACCCGCGCATGATACGGGAGTTTACACAAGAGCAACCCGCGAATATATGCATGCGCGACTTGCAAAACACAAGAGTCGCGCATATGCGCGGGTTGCACATAAGGAGAGTCGCGCATACACAAAAAACGCATTTTTAAGGTATTTCTGGGCATTTTCAGACTTTGGTGTCTTCTGGAAAGTTTTAGCTAACTGAAATACCTTTCCAACGGTGCAGAAATGAGGTCAAACGGAGTTACAAAACTCAAGATATGGGTCCTCCAAGATAGGTGTTTTTTCAGTGACTTTCATGAAGTGCCGACATGCGACGAAATCATGGAAAAGTGGTCACAGGCAGAGACGAAGGCAGAAATGTATTCCATAAAAGCCAAGCTATAGTATTCTAGGCAAACCTCAATCCATAAGTGTCCTTTTATGCACCGACATAAGGAAAGTCGGCACTCGGACGGAGAGGTGCCATTCTGGTGTATAACACCAGGAGAAGGAGGTATCGATCATCCTATCGCATACTCTAGTAGAAAGATATCAACGGTAGAAAAAAAATACACCACGATAGAAAAAGAAGGCTTAGCCATGGTGTACGCGCTACAGAAGTTCAGGCACTACCTGTTGGGTGCCTCATTCAAGATGTTTACTAACCATTCTTATTTGAAGTACTTGGTCAATAAGCCAGTGTTAGGGGGAAGAATCTGTAGATGGTTACTCCTCTTTAAGGAGTATGATTTTGAAATCATTGTGAAACCAGGAAGATTGAACACCGAACCAGACCATCTGTCATGGATAGACTCAGGAGAAGAGCCAATTAATCTAGAGGACAATTTGCCATATGTGCAGTTGTTTTCTATCCAGATCATAGAAGAGTACTGTGTTGATATTATTCACTTTCTCACTACAGGATGGGCACCTGGTGAGTTTACCAAGCATCAAAAGAGGTAGTTGGTTGTTAAAGTAGTAGACTTCACCCTAATCGTGGGACAGTTATACAAGTTAGGTCCAGATGAATTCCTACGCAGATGTGTGATGCCGCATGAAAAAGAGGCTATTATTAGAGAAGCACATTCCAGTACCGCAAGAGGTCATTTCGCAGGAAATCCGACTGTGCAGAAAATCCTGACCACAGGATTATGGTGGCCTACTTTACATAAGGATACTAAGGAATTTTGCAGATGCTGGGATATCTGCCAGAGGGTAGGAAAACCTTCATGGAGAGATGAAATGCCAAAGCGACCATAGATTACGCTACGCGCATTTGACAAGTGGGCTATAGATTTTGTGGGTCCTATCAACCCACCAGGTAAACGAATTGGTGAGAGATACATCATCACAGGAACAGAGTACCTCACCAGGTAGGCAGAGGCCAAAGCAGTAAGAAATTCTGATGCTCCTACAGCTACACATTTTCTCTTTGAAAACATCATCAGTAGATTTGGATGCCCAGTAATTTTGATGAGCGATCAAGGCACGCACTTCTTGAACCGCAACCATTGAGGCCTTGACGGAAGAATTCTAGATACAGCACCATAAGAGCACTCCCTACCACCCACAAGCTAATGGTATGGTGGAGGCCATTAACAATATTTTAGAAAATGCTCTTACTAAGATCTGCAATAGCCAAAGGAATGATTGGGACCTCAGGGTTAATGCTGTGTTATGGGAATATAGGACTACATGCAAGAAACTTCCAAGACATACACCTTTCAGCTTGGTGTATGGACAAGAGGCTGTTATTCCTATAGAGTATATTCTTCCCAGTTTAAGAATTGCTCAGATCACCAGGCTGGCTGATACAAACACGGTGCATGAAAGGCTAGCATAGCTGCTTGCCTTAGAGGAAGACAGACTCATCACCAGATTCCACCAGAAAGTGCAGAAGGCATGAGAAAAAGCTTGGCATGACAGACACATTAAGAGTAAGACTCTTCATATTAGAGACCTAGAACTTCTCTATGACAGTAAATTTATTAAGTTTTCAGGGAAGTTCAAGATGCATTGGTTGGGGCCATACCAGATTCAGCAAGTCACAGAGGGAGGAGCCATTCAGCCCAGCAAATTGAATGGGGAGCTTCTTCCCATGTTGATTAATGGCAGTAGGCTTAAGCTCTATTATGACAGCCACTCCACCTCTCATCCCTAACTCCTAGTCGCAGGGGGTGCAGATGTCCAGTGTAGTTGAAAGGAGGCATCGCACCAGGAATTAGTCTACACCGGCAGGTAAGTATAAGGAATCACATAAGGACGGTTCATTTTGCGCAAGACATTAAGCGGCTTGGGAAAAAAAAAAAACTTAAAGTTTGTTTTGAGCAGGTGATGCGGTGGGGCATCACAGCAACGCGATGGGTTCCTGTTCCATGTAGGCACTTTCGAGAAAAAAAAACAGAGGGTCAGTCAAGTCGCCTTCTGACAAGCAGTTAATGAAGAAAATACTAGTATACCTGACCATAGATTTGGCAATAGAATAATAAATTTTTCCATATTTAGTAAATATTCGACAAGACCAGCACCTGCACACAGAGGTTTCGAGGGAAATTTGATCGGATTTCAGCATTTAATGAGGATCGAAACGATGGGTGTTGTCTCGTCCATGCAATTAATACGACCGACGGGTTCATCCTAGATGACCGTTGCATCTAGGATTATCGCCTTCGACATAAAAGCAGAGATCATGCATTCAGGGTGGATTACTTTTGCAAGAGCTGAGAGCTATAGAGTAAGTTGTTAAGTTTTCCCTGTGCAGAGCTAATTTCGTTATAGAGTGCTGTGATTTCCCTATTTCGCAGCCATTGCCAATCCAATGTATTCCACCGAGTGGGTTCTGTCTGAGGAGGAACCTCTAGAAGATATTGTGGAAAGGTGCAAGCGTGGTGGCCTTACAGCTGCCATGGCGACACCACCCAGGATTATGAAACCATGTTCATCACAGGTCAGATAGCCGCCAAGGATGAGGATTCAAGCGTAGGATGTAGAATATGTCATCAAAGTCTCTACTAAAGATAGGAAGAACGTCGAACCAATCACTGAAGATAAGAAAGTAGAGCAGAAGAATGATGAGAAGAAATCTCCCGCCGGGGAAAAATTAAACATGAGAAAAAGAAGGCAACGGGAGAAGGAAGATGACCTATCTCATCAGCTAAGAGAAGAACAAGAGGTTCCAAAGGTCAAGAATGAAAATATGCGGAACCCAAGCAGCATGAATACCTGGAGCGAGTTGCTAAGAAGAAACGTGAAAGGGAAAACAAACCAAACAAGCAGAACTTCAAGATGCAGATAAAGGCTTGTTCTCGGAATGTAATTCCTAGTTTGTATACATTTCGCATAAGTAGGCTCCAGACTGAATGAAACAGTGTTGAGAAGGCTGGAAGATACAGATTTTCCTTGTGATAAAATTTCTAACCTAGATAAAGAGGATATCTGCGGATGGCTTCTCAAAAGATTAAGATCCTTCAGGTCTCGCAAGCGACGAGAGCGAGAGCATGACAATAAGAGAAGGAAAGATAAGAGAGCCCAACGAACTAAGTTACAGAAACTATGGAGAAAGAAGTCATAAGACTTCGACAAAAACTTACAAAGACTTCGTAGGAAGCCAAGGAGAAGCTCCAGCAGGAGAAGCCTGCTAGTAGTGGCTCAAGGGCGAGCCACAAGTAAGTGTTAGGGGACTGTTGGAGTATATTCCCGCAGCTACAGGAAAAGATGCCATTTTGGTGGATAGATAGTTTGGCAAAGATGAAGAGATAAGGTAAAGCTACGACGCCGTAGCATGTTTCTAGCTACAGAGCAGAGCCAAAAACTATGACTACCGGGGAAAAGAAGTCAGAGAAGAAGACAGTACCTGAGCGGCTGAGAAGAGAGAGCTCACCCACTACATTGAAGGCAGTGGCGGAAGACAGGAGGGCTCAGCTACCCTCATAAAGGAAAAGGAGAAACGAGGCCGAGGTATTGAAGATGAAGGACAGAAAGGGAAGTGGTGCACAGTACCCATGGTCAGCGTCGGGAAGCATGGAAGACTGCAGAGAGTAGTGGTGTGACGGAAAGTGGCTACCCCAAGTACAGATATGCCGACTGTCACTAGTTAGAGTTTAAGGGTTACTGTTGGGACAGGCCCACAGTGTTGTAATGGCGAGACCTTCGGGCCGCCTATAAAGGGATGTATTTTATAATGTAAAAGGGTTGGTTAGGCAGTTAGACAAGTAGACATTTAGACAGTTGTATTATAGAAGCTAAGCTCTGGTTCTGTATTCAGTCGGTAGTATCTTACTGTAACCAGTAGCTGGCTCACTGAGCTTGTATGTAACAATCCACAGGGATTGAGAGAGAGAGGGAGAGAATATTGTAAGAAGGAAATATAGAGATAGAGAAGAGATATAGGATAGAAGGGCTCCAGGCAGTGAGTGCGGATTTACCCAGAAGATCTCTAGCTACATATGTGGTGCAGCAGAACTATGTACTCTCTCAAGATATAATAAAACATAGTTCTATGGATGTAGCTTCTACCCTGGAAGTGAACCATGTAAAATCAGAGCGTTATGTGATTGATTCATGTGATTGTATTTACTTGTTATATCTGTTACTCATTGCATGAACTTTGCTTACAGTAAATGTATGTATGTGTTATTCAGTTTACAGCACTATAGAAGGATAAATGCAAGGTGAAGTCTTTAAGTATTCTGTATAAGGGTTTTTCTATGTTTCACTCAAGATAGTAAGAATCGCAGTGTAAAGCATCCTTGTATGTTGAGTCCTGTAAGTCGAACACAAGTAACGCTAGGTACGTAGATCCACAGCGGTAGGATATCGCAGGAAGGCAATATCGCACCATCAAAGAAGTTGTGGTGCGCGGTATCGCAGGTTGAGGATCGATCGTATGAGAGAGTTATGTGTTGGCTAGGACGCGACGATGCAATAAGGGCTAGAGTTATCACAAGTAAGAGGAAACTGTGCATCGCGGAGAGAAAGAGACCTCACGGGTTAAGAAGAGCTGCGAGATGCACACAGGATGCCATAGAACCTGGTCAAAGACACTTGAGTCTTTTGCCAACCCATTAGAATCACTTCAGGTGAGACTTCAGGCCGCTCTGCAGTCTGTCACCAAAGGGGCCAGTGAGCTAGGGGTGTTGTTGGTACATTACAGTAAACCCAGGTCTACCCATAGCAACCAACATGGGGGGCACGAGAATGGGGGTAACTGAAGAGGCATGTTGACTGTCTTAGATGTGGATGTTGCTGATGAGTCAGCAGGTTCAGTGGTGGTACCATACTGATTCTGTCTGGTTTACAAGTTGACCTATTCAGTCGTCATGGCTAGAAGGTGGTGAACACCTATTTTGGTCATGGAAGGTGCCTCCAGAGCATTGGGATTGGCCTAGGGAGGGGGAGCAGTTGCCACCAATCCTTGGACTAGTAGTGGGTTTTGAAGCACCATAGGGGGAGGTCCTTATGGTGCCTAGTTAGGTTGGGCTTGATTGGCAGCATTGGCAGCCTGCTGGACCCCATTCTGAATGGCCTTCTTAGCTCGACCCATGAAGGGACACTCAAACATGTAATGCCCATAAACATCGCAGAGTGTACATGGTTGGTTTGTGCGTAACGGAGCATTGCGTCTTGGTGCATTTTGTCATGGGGGGTTTTGAGCTAGCTAGGTTGCCGCAGCATTGTTGGGAGGGTTCGGTTGTTGACCGCCTCCTTGTGGTTGGTTATTGCCTTGGCTACGAGGTTGGATATTCCTATCTTTCCCTTGTTGATTGTTGGGGGAAGGTTGGTTGGGACCATTTTGTTGTGTGAAAACTTGTCCCAATAGAGCGGGTGGAGCAGGGGCAAGGGCTTGAACCGGTTTCATTGGTGGTGCATAATATATTTGTGGGGGTGGGGGGTGCCACAAATGTGGGCATTTGCCCCACATACTACTGTGTTGGACAAGCCATGGCCTGAGCCTCCTTAGTGGCATAGGTTGTGCATAGGATGTTGTTGCCTCAGACTGAGACATCATTCTAGCATATTTCAGAGCTTGATTCTGGTAAGCAACACTAGTAGTGTTGCTTGGTTATGGTGTAACAGCAGGTGGTGTCAGTCGCGGCTGTGGCTATTGGGAGACTGACCTTATGATGTCATCCACAGCGTGGGATGCCCCCGGTGCATCGTGGTAGGAGGTACTCGGACGAGGAGCATCTCGAATGACAGTGTACAAGTATCTAGACTAAGCATAGATAAGGTCAAATTGTTGGGCCTTCAGTATGGCCTCTTCTTCAAATTGGGGACGTTCATATGTGACATCCTTTGTGATGGGCGGGAGAAAAGTCTTAAGGAACCAATCCAAAAAGATCATGTTGTCCAGTTGGATTTTGCATAAGCTAGGATGTTGCCGCCACTCATGGATATGGTCAGTTATGTGAGTGGCAGTGATTTGACGGCAGGATAGCAAGATCTCCACCCCCTCATCGTATCTGACAGGGAGTTGGAAATACTGTAGGAACATGAAGGCTATGGATTTGAAGTCAGGGTACTTGGATTGTGGCAGCTCAATGTACCATTTGGTCGTGGCACCTGTAAGGGTGCGTTGAAATAGCCTCAGCCTGATGGAGTCATCTACAATGCTGTTGGATGAGCACCATAGATGGAATTTCATTATGTGGTTTTGGGGACATTCCCTAGCTTTTCCTTCAAACTTGGGGATGTCTGATGGTAGCTTAGTTGGCATAGGTGGCCAAAAATCTTGGTGGCAGATGGGATCATTTGTTAATATAGCCAAATCAGGCAAGTTCAGATGAGCCATGAAGGGCATATTTGACCCCAAGTTAATGTGGGATGGGGCTGCAATGGTGGTGGGGTTTGCAGGTGCATAGTGCATCTGCACAGCTGGGACTGCTTGCGGTGGCACTATGGCAGATGGGCCAATGCCCCCAAGTGTTGTGGGTGGGATGGTATGAGTGGCAAGGACATTTCCCCCATGTATGACAGTAGAGGCAATGTAGGTGGATGGTCCACTGCCCCCCTATGTGGAAAGAGGGGCAGTATGTGTGGAAGGGCCACTGCCCCCGTGTGTTGTAAGTGGGACAGCTTGGCTGGTCACTATAGGTGGTGGTAGATGGCTAATGACAGTCTGCATGACTATGCTTGGGCCACTTGCCAGGTTGTGGGTAACAGGTTGTGATGTGGACATGGGTCCACTTGCTAAGGTTAGGCCAGAAAATGGATACGTATTTGTATTATCCATGGGGCTAGATGGTGCGATGTGAAGGTCTGGTTCAGACTGATATGGGTCTGAATCAGAATCAGAGGCTGTGTGGCCCTCTGATGGTGTGTAAGATCACTGAGAATGGCTATGATGGTGCCGATTGAGTGTTGTGAATGGTGGTGGTTTGCCTCTTAGGCATGAGGAGGAATGTGGAGGATCAATTGTGTTTGATTTTATGTGTGAAACTGGTGGTAATGAGATTTGGACCCCAGTTTCAATGGCTTCCTATTGGTTGAAGGTGGTCTCTCAGCCACCAAGACTACCAGAAGACAGTGCTTGGCTTGTTCCTTGTTGAGCTATAGGGAAGACCCGGGTTTTATACCTTTAACTTCGCACCAACAAAAGACCCACAGAGTTGGCCCTTTTGGCAACAACCTGCGAAAAGGTTGCAGTCTCACCCGAAACAGCTATGGGGTGCCGTAGAACTAGATTTCTGCAAGCAAAAGAGGGATATTACTGTACCTTTAGCTTTTAACAGATTATAAATATAAATAATAGAGCTTAACATTCACTTATTTAGCTTCACGGTTAGATAAACAAACAGTGCCTTGCGCAACCCTTTACTGGGAATTCACAGCGAAGTTATTGTCTAGCAATGATCTTTATTTATCAGATATATAGATATGAATGCATGAAAGAACACAACATAAACAACACACAGAACCACGACACAAGATATAACGTGGTTCACCCCCAGTGTAGGGGTTACATCCACAGAACTGTGTTTTATTCAATCTTTCTACAAAAACCACAGTTCTGATCTGTGCACTTAGCTGCATATCCCTTCAGTCCTGAAAGCCACGCACACAGCTGCAGGCCTCTGTGCACACAACTGCAGATTTCCTTATCACCCAAAAACCCTTTGTGCATACAGCTGTAGAGGTCATCCACGCACACAGCTGGGACTTAACCTTTTCTTACAAAATTATCCTTAGCTTCACATAAATTCCTTTTACATAAAAATCCTAACCTGACTTATTTACAAGAGTGCCTATTTATACAGCGCACTATTACAAAACCATGGACTTAAACCATGGGTTATTACAAAAAAAGGGTTTTGACTCAACCCCGACACCCCTAAGACTATTTTGAGTTGTAACTCCGCTTACAAACCCACATAACCCCGCGGAGTTACCTAACTTAAGGACCGTTAAGGTGCATGCCCCAACAGGACCCTAAGACTCACCAGTGTCCCATCCCGGGACACTCTGCTGATCTTCTGGCGGACGAAGCTTCTTCGTAAGGACGGTGAACTGAGTATTGAGACCGTGCATGATGTCATCAGCTGCTTTCTCCTTTTCTACCAACTCCTGCAGTACTGCAGATGATACTTCGCTGGCACTTTCTTGTGTGAATGCATCATATTCCTTCATAATTTTGAACTGGCTATCCACAGCAGTACTTAATTCCAAAGCCTCACTGACAAGTGGCTGTATAGAGTTTTCCAACTCTGTTACTTTCACCCTGCATGACTCAATTTCCTGCTGGAGTTCCTTGCTGCACTTTACTTTGAGCATTTTCTCCATAGGGGGTAGGGTCTTAATTTCCACTTTTACTGCATCCAGTTCTTCCTGTCGTTGTTTGATGGTGTCTTGTAGCTGTCCTATCTCTGGATGTTCCTGAAGGGTTGTCCAAGCCTCGACACTGTCTTCGAGCAGCTTTGCTACACTGGCCACAATATCTGAAATTTTCACTGCTGATGCCTGAATATCTGTGCAGCATTGCTCTCTGACCTCTGGTGGGATCTCTGGGGTGATGCAGAGTTGGAGCTCCACGATCTGGGCCTCATGTTCTATTTTGAGCTTCTCGATTTCGCTATGAGACTGTTGTGCGTAGTCTTTCAGCCTGACTAATCTTTGTTCTGGTTCTTCTACCGGCTGTACGTCGAAGTCAGGAATACTATGGCATGCCTCATCCAAGACTCATACCAAGGTAATGCGCTTACATTCTGCATCCCTCTTTCTCTGCTCCGCTGCCTCCAACTGTGCTGCAAAGCCCTGCTGCTGACTTATGGCAGTTTCTAACTGTTGTTGTGAGTATTGGTCTTGTGCCTAAATTTCTTTCATAATGGTTGACTGATAGAGATGTAGCTCTATCATAGATAACTTAGTGTAGTTTATGCCAACCTTCATACTCATCACCAAGAAAGAGGCTGCATCTGTTAATATAAGAGTTGTGCTCGATACTTTCCCTTTGTTATCTCAGGCTGGCCATTGCCTTAGGTCTGGATGCAATCTCACTAGGGTGCTGCTGGCTGCAGTTCCAGTCACTAATTTCGCTGCTAAGTCCTTGAGCTCTGAGATGTGATTTGCTACACTGGTGATGGCATCCAGATGCACAACTACAAACTCTGACCATTTTTTAGTGAGAACTTCAGTGGACTTTGACAAAGCCTCATCAAGCTCCGGACTTGTCACACTGGGCGCTTCGTCGATATTCTTATCCTTTGATGCCTTCGCTTTCTTTCACGACGGCGGTTTGTTTACTTCCTCTACATTCGGTGTCTTGTGCTTATGCTACCTATGAGGGTCTGAGGTAGTTTTAACTGAGTCTTCCTCTTCTTTTGCTTCGTCTTCATTTCCACCATCTCCTCCCTAGTCACTTTCAGTCTGCTGCGACTCAGTTTGTTCGCCACTGTCTGCGGGGGGTTCTTCCTGCTGCGTGTGACTGGGGCCTACGCCCATATCGATGACAGGAGGGATAGGAATCTTAGGTTGTTTCCCTGCATCTTTTAACCATTCTGCTGGCCACTGCTGTACTATCACAAGGATGTCATCTTTAGTCACCACATATGGCAACTTAAACCATTGCTGCTTCTTATCTGCGCAAGCCTAGATAAAAATATGGTGCATATCGGCCTTGAAATTGACCGCTCCATCATACTGAGAGAATAACTCATTACTGAGCCATGGGGTTTTTATGATCTCATACGAGATACTCATCAGATAAAAGGCAAATACATAGTTTGTCATCTATTGGTGGGTTTTATCTTGTGAAACCCATAGCGATGCGTACCTGGCTGCACCAGGCATGTGCACTGGTACAGCAACAAACTGTGCTTTAGTAGGTTCTTTCCATCCTACCAGTGCGATGAGGATAATCAACCATGAGTAGTGGAAGGGCCTACCTTTCTCCTGCGCATCGCGAGCGTCTTCAAGGAATTCCTTCACAATATACGCTGCCCAGTTGTAGCTGTAGCCTTCGGCGCAGTTGATAGCAATCCTAATGATCGGGGCAAGCACTTCAGTTGGTCTGCATTTCCACATAATTTTACATGCTAAGAGCTCAGTTGTGAAGTGAATGTTCTGCTCTTGAATCGTAGAAGTGTGATACCCACATTTCCCCTTCGTCAGTCCAAAGCAGTCCTTCATGCTTTGTGCGAGCTTCATATCTTCATGCTTTGAGGGAAATTATGCCCCCGGATCAGGCCCTGCCATTGGTAAGCCTATGATCCTATGAATGAGCTCACCATTAATAAGAATTTTCTTGTCGCCGATCCATAGGTAGCCGTCATGCACTAATGCCAGCAGCTGCTTGACCACGATGGTGACCTGTGTGCTGCAACCAAAATGGGGAACATCGAGCATTTTCAGCAAACCAGCTAGATCCAAGCCAGCAGCCCACTGTTTTACTTCCAATAAGGTCGCCCCAGTTTCTTGATATTTAACAAAATGCAAGTATTGGGTAGGTGCGAATTGTGGAAACTTCCCACAGTCACTTGTGTAGTGGTCAGCATACTTAAGCCGATCTATTTTCCGTGTCATTGTTCCAACCAACTACACACCTGGGGGCAGTGAGGGGGTGCATATAGTGAACTTAGCATTCCGTCGAGGTGGCTTAACTCCTGGTTGAATAGGTTGAAGATATGGTGGCCGCTGCGGTGCAATGTTCTCATCTCCTTCAATTGGGATCTCTGTTGAACCAGGCGGATCCATTCCGGGATCCTCTGATGTCTGCCCAGATTGTTTGTGTCAGTCTTTGTTTCACTTAGAACGAACTTCCGGCTTAAACTGTTTCCTGGCAGATCGTGTCTGCATTGGCAGAGTCGGTGCTGGTAGAGTCTCTTCATGGGTTGCAGGCTCAGGTTGGGGGGCGAAGATGTGCTGTAGACCCGTCTGTTCAAATTATCTCAATAGGTGTTGGAGTTCATGATCAGCTGACATGGGTTCAATTATGAAGCTCAAGGAAATGTGGAATGCAATTTCCCCATACCCAGGTGTCTTCATATACAATCCAGTGGTCAAATCTTCCATAAATGTACATTGAAGGCACCAAATCTGACAGAGGTACTATTGCCACGGTGCTAGATTTTGGCGGATATCGTTAGGACAAGCAATTAAGGTGAGTAAAGTACTGGCGCCACCAAATCGGTAGTGTTCCAATGGTCGGATTTTGGGCTGCAGTGCCTCCAGGTCTGCAGCTGCGTCACAATAAGGACCATCGACACCATATTGACCTTTGGCATATCCTGACAAATTCCACGACCAAGGTGTGAGCTTTGATCCCGCAGGTTGGTACTTGGTGATTTCTTTGTCACCAGACCTATTAGCATGGAGAGACTTGACCTCCGTATACCAGTTCTCTACTACAGGTGCCTGGGTATGTATAAGCCTATGTGCCTATCGAGGTAGATGTTTCCATGCTTCATAACAGTGCTCCAAGTGTTCTTGCAGTCCACCCTTCCCAGCGAACACGTTGCGCACCTCTGGGGCTGATCCACAAAGCTTAGGCGAAGAGATTTCTGACAAGCTTCCCAACTAGGAATGTACTTCTTATGGTCATCCCTCCATCTTGCTGCTCATCCCTCCATCTTGCTGCGGTGGCACAGAATGCGGAATCCAGAGTCGCCCGTGTCTGTGAATCCGGTATCTATTCTGAGAATGTCGCACTAAACTCTTCTGGGTCTGTCGAACCATCAAAAAAAGGTAGGACTCTTGTAAGCCATCTGAGAGACTTGGTAATTCTGGCACATCTGTGTCCATGGAGCTCATACAATCGGTTCTACCAGTTCTCTAAACCATCATCTGAGTCCATCATACAGGAGCTGTCACACTGCCAATCCATAATACCTTTGGCACTGGGGTCAATATAATCTTCTTCCTTCGCGGTGATGTTATAGATGTGATCCAGAACATCCTGATCTTCGTTTCTGAGTGGTTCTGTGTATCTTACTCCTTGTGAGGGATCCAATGGGACTATGACTCTCAAATATTTCGCTTCGAAAGTCATCTGGCTCTTCTTAAGGTTAATAACTACAGCATTTGCCATTGCCCACTCAATACCTAACAAGGCTGGATAGGGATTGATGTCGTCAATAATCTCAATAACTTCGAACTCTGCTACAGTACAAATGCCATCAATATTTACTGGGACATTAGGAAATCATCCTAGGGGCACAATCTTCTACTGATTGGCTAATCTCAACTGTATAGGGGACTAATCAAGGGTAGGTTTGCCCATTTGTTCCTAGGTTTTCTTGGTTAGGACATTGACTTCTGAACCTAAGTCCAAGATCACATTAGTCATCTCATACTCTCCTATCTGAGCGTTCAACCTCATTTACCTACCAGTTCTTCTGACTCTATGAACAGCTTTTTCCTGATCAGAACCTTGCTGAGGTTCGTAGGAAGCAATAACTTTCTGCAACGCACTTAAAGCATTCTGATTTCTTAAAAGTTTCAGATGACTCTGTAAGAAGGAGGACAGTGTACTTACTTTATCCATCGAAGCTTCTTGCAGCTGCGACTACTGCTGATGTGGCTGCGTAGGTGCTACTGCTGGGTTAGAATCCACAAAATCTTTCTTGGCTTCCATGAATGTCTCCTTTTCTCTTTCAATATCAAAGGCGGGGACTTTCACGGGGGCCTTACGAACCCAATCCTCGTCAAGTTGTTTCTCGGCAGGCTGTATATGCAGCGTAGCTTCACTTCGGGTAACAACATTAATGGCTGGGACAGGTCTTTGCTCAATGGAAATCATCTAAAGATTCTGAGTAGGGGCACTATTTCTTTCCTGAATCTTAGCTATCAGCTGCGGGCACTGCTTGATCACATGATCCACTGCTCGACAATACCAGCATGTCGTAGTCGGGTTTCGATAGTCGCGAGCCAGATGTCCGTCCTGGTTGCAGTTATAACACACCACCTGACCACGACCTCTGCCAGCCATACCACCATGACCACGGCCTCCAAAACCCCCTCTACTTGATGCACCACCATGGTAGCCATAGCCATCATTACTCTGTCCCTCATTTTGTACCCGATAGGCATCGTAGGTGCGTTCCCTCATGAGGTCATAACTGTGACAATCATCTTCATTATGTCCTACGGACTTACAGAATTTGCAGTAAGGGTTCTTAGGGACTTGCACATACCTCTGTAGCAGATAAAAATTCTCAGGTCGATGCTGGCCAGTTGTCCGACAAATCTCACAATATAGAATAGTAGGGTTGAACGGGTTTGGCACACCAGTCTTCAGGTAATTTCTTACCGCAGGACACTGTTCCTTGTCGTGACCCTCTGTCTGACATTGTGTACACTAAACCTCTTCATGACCATTTTTTCCTTTCTTCATATCGTGAAGCTCCAGAGCCACTGCTGCCAACTGTGCTTGGATTTGAGCGATACCAGAGTTATCTTCGACAGGAGCGGTTTCAAGCTTCATCACGATTTCCAGAGCCTCCTACTGGTCAGCAGCCTTCTATTGCATGACTGGAGTTCGGATATGCAGTAGCAACGCTGCAATGAACCATTCCTTGTGCTGCACAGGTCCAATGGGGAAACTAACATGGTCTAGCAGAACTTTGAATCTTTGATCAAAGTCCTACATTGATTCTCCACGCCTCTGCTGAATCTCTTTCAATTCAGTGATACACTGCGACTCGGATTTTGGATTCTTAAATTCCTTTATCATTGCTGCTTTTATGTCAGCCAATGAATGGTTCTGAGTGCTGGAGAACTTCATGAACCAAATCAGAGCACGGTCTCTGAAAGAATTAACCAGCTGTGCTCTTTTTGTATCATGATCTGAAATGGACTTAGTAGTCCACACTGCTTTACATAGAAACCAGAGTTCTTTTGGATCCTTTGATCCAGTTCCTTTGAAAACAGGAAGCTTAATGTCGTCATGCATATGGGCCATCGCAGGTCTAGGGGGGGAGGGAGGGGGACTGGGAGTAGGCGGGGGGGGAACTTACTAGGGTAGAATGACCTACGACAGGAATACTCGGGCTAGGGTGACTTTCAGACTACGACGGGTTCTCAAGGATAATAGGTCTTCCCTGCGGGGTTACCGGAGGGTTTCCAACAGAAGGGGTTTCTTCGGGTTCTGAATCTATGGAATTTACAGTGGGATACTCGGTATGTTGACCCTAGAAATAGGATCCAAATTCTCTCTTGTACCTTTTTCCACTTCTCAACAAACCACTTTGCTCATCGAAGGTAATTTCACTTACAACCATAGGTTAGTAATACTAAATCTAACAGTCTGATTCAATTAGCAATATACCTTTTTCAACCAATAGCATTTTAATTCGCAAACTAAATGAATTCAAAAACTTACCCCTTGGTCCTTTGAAAAACTGCCGCTCGGCTTCACTAAAGGAGGTACTCGTGTCGATGGCGAACTCCGTCACAAATACTTCAAGGGTTTGCGTTGTCCAGAAATCAACAGCGCGGGATATCTTGTTGTTCACCCTTTTTAGTATATTAATTCTCGTGGGGGTCCAAGCAGGAAACTGACGTGCTTGGAATTTCGTCCCTCACTCTGTTAACCTAGATAACCACTGGTGCAACTCTATGTGGATACTACCAACAAAAATTTCATAAATGTCACAAAAAACATACATTTGTAAAAAGTCATTTGCACTACGACGCAGATCTTTGTTCTCTTTCTTGGCAAATTTCAGATAAGTCTCATCAAGCCAATCACCGATTTCCTTCATAGAGGGCCTCCAGAACATAGCCCTTGAGGTACGACGTAAACCCCTCTTGAGCAGATACTGAGTTCAACCGGCAACAAAAGCAATTTGTTGGGCTATAGGGCAGACCCGAGTTTTATACCTTTAACTTCGCACCAACAAAAGAACCACAGAGTTGGCCCTTTCGGCAACAACCTGCGAACAGGTTGCAGTCTCACCCAAAACAGCTATGGGGTGTAGCAGAACCAGATTTCTGCAAGCAAAAGAGGGATATTACTGTACCTTTAGCTTTTAATAGATTATAAATATAAATCACAGAGCTTAACATTCACTTATTTAGCTTCGTGGTTAGATAAACAAACAGTGCCTTGCGCAACCCTTTACTGGGAATTCACAGCGAAGTTATTATCTAGCAGTGATCTTTATTTATCAGATATATAGATATGAATGCATGAAATAACACAACATAAACAAAACACAGAACCACGACACAAGATATAACGTGGTTCACCCCCAGTGTAGGGGTTACATCTACAGAACTGTGTTTTATTCAATCTTTCTACAAAAACCACAATTCTGATCTACGCACTCAGCTGTAGATCCCTTCAGTCCTCAAAGCCGCGCACACAGCTGTAGGCCTCTACGCACACAGCTGCAAATTTTCTTATCACCCAAAAACCCTCTACGCACACAGCTGCAAAGGTCATCCACGCACACAGCTGGGACTTAACCTTTTCTTACAAAATTAGCCTTAGCTTCGCATCAATTCCTTTTACATAAAAAGCCTAACCTGACTTATTTACAAGAGTGCCTATTTATACAGTGCACTATTACAAAACCATGGACTTAAACCATGGGTTATTACAAAAAGAAGGTTTTGACTCAACCCCAACACCCCTAAGACTATTTTGAGTTGTAACTCCTCTTACAAACCCACATAACCCCGTGGAGTTACCTAACTTAAGGACCGTTAAGGTGCGCGCCCCAACATTCCTCACAGGTGTTTCTACTAAATTAGTAGATTTTAAGGCTCACTCAGCATCATGAACTGAGTTACATTAATTAATTGGTATGGTGTATTTGTTTGGTTGTTTTTTTTGGTATTTGGTTGCTGCAATATGGTTTATGAATTCATCATGGTAGAGTTCATGTCATTGTGGTTGTGTATGCAAGCATAAATAAACAGAAATTGTAAACAAGTATAGTGATTAACCCTGAATGTTTGCTGGCCTAAATAGATGTCTGCCTCACAATGATATTCCTCTTCAACCAAGAGAAGGTGTTGGGCTCTCAACACAATGGGACTAATCCCATCCGTAGATCCTTAGGTCACCTCCCAAATGCTAGGTTGGTCAACAGGGAGGATGCTTAGCGCCATGAGAATCCCTCCTTATCTACCCCCTCTACCTTCCAGGTCACCCAATTTTAGTGGTTTGGAACAATATCATGGAGTGCCTAGATCTATACGAGCTTGCCCTTCGTCGTATCCCAGAATACCCCGAAGGGTGATGACTGGGTAAAGGAGGAAGGGGGAAGCAAGATGGTTGATTTTAAGTTCATTTTAGTTAGACTATGTTCATTTTATTAAGTCATAATGATTTACTTAACATTTAGACATTGTTCATGAAATAAAATGCAGAAAATAAAAACAAAAACTGAAATTAAAAAGCCCAAAAATGGGTCGTGCACCTATAAAATTCCCATTTTTACGAATTGGATTCTGATGAAACCATGAGGAATTACCTCAAACAGTTGAAAACCCACTTTGGAAATGGGCCCTTTTACCCCTAGAAATAGGAAGATTCACAAATGCATCAACTATTTGGGCAGAAAATGAGCCCGAACACAGGTGAATTTTTAGAAATTAAGTTCGATCATTTTTTCACAGTTGAGTGATTTGCAAACCATAGAATGGCCAACAGTAACTGGTACTGTGGCCTAATGGGATTGGATTGGCCTTGAGGAGGCTACGCAATAACTAGAAATGTACATAAACAAAAATCTAAGACATATTTAACATGAAATTTCTGAAAAACTAGGGCAAAAATTTTTAAAACTTGAGAATAAAAAGTTTGGCCCAGGGATCCTATGGGATCGACTTGGTATGGTTTCTAGTTCTGTAGCAAGGATTTCTCCCTGATACAGGGGTAGGAATGGCTCCCTTCTATCTATAGTATAGAAGGGTAGGTTCCTGCATGGATGGGAAATGCAGAAAATAAAATGTAATGTAAATAACAAAAACGAAAGCTAAACTATGAGCAGAAAATAAAAATGTAGCAATGGTGAACCCCTCTACACACAAGAGGTTAGGGTTCCACCTCCAATAACCTGCAAAGCAAATCCTCAGCTATAATAACCTGCAAAACAATGTTAAGCAAAACCTGCAAATGAAATAGGGGTTAGAAATCAAAGCAAACTAAACAACTAAGAAATAAAACATGAAACATGGTTATACCTTCTATAGTGGAAATGGGCCACCATGCCCTATCTTGTGGAAGCACTCCTCTCTCTTGGATGGGGAGCAATGGCTCAATGGGAATGGATGAGAGGGAGTGTGGGTGGCTTGAGAGGCAAATGTGTCTCAAGGCATTCACTTGGGCAGCATAACAATATGCAAGGGAGGAGTGTTTGGAGAGTGACCCCTCACCCTCCTTTTATAGCTTTTCCAAGGGGTTTTAGGGTTTTAAGCCCTTGGTGAGGGTTTTAGCCCCTTTTTTGGGCCTTTAGCCCCTTTCGGCCTAAATTTAGCCCCTTTTAGGGTTTTAGCCCATTTTTTAGGGCTTTAGCTCCTAGGAGGCTATTTTGGGCTCTTTTTTGGGGTTTTTAAGCCATTTTCTTCATCCTTAGGCTATTTTGAGGGTGTGGGGGTCTAGTGGAGGGATATGAGGGTCATGAGATGGTGTCCTTGGGTGGTGTAGGCCATTGAGGGCTTAGTGGGGGATTTTTTTGGTTAACAAATTGCCCCCTGATATGTGAGGGTAGGAGCTCAATGTATGGTGGATGGAGATCATAGGATTTGCTGTATAGAGGTGGTGCTTCCAGGGCTGAGGCATGGTGGATTTTTGTTTTTGTATTAATTTGGTTCCCATCAATGGGTGAGATACAAAAAATGTGTGACATGTATATGGACGAGGCAAGAATCCCCATGCTCATGACAATGTCAAAAGAATAATTTGATCTATGCTCCAAAATACAAGAGCCGATCATATACAACTGTTGTTACAATGATGGTTACCTCCATGTGAGGCTAAATACAATACTAAACTGGTACATTGGACCCATGGCATTCTCATGGAATGCTATATCTTCATGACTGACAGTCTGCTAGATCTGGTACATAGTTGTGTGGACTCGCTGATTGAGAATCAGAGTCTTTGCGATACAAGTATGTTGCATCAATCATAAAGGTGTATCAAAGCACTTCTGGGGCTTCTGAACACTGTCTCCAACGCAACCCAAAATCACAAGGGACATAACCTGTTTAGGCCCCTCAAGTGGAATTCACCAATGTGCTAGAGTCAGGTGACATCTGGGGTCTTCGACCAAGTACTGTGTGGAACAAACCCTGTATGAGTCTTAATGGTGTGATGATGGAGTTGAAGTCGAGCACGTGAGAAACAACCATCCCAAGAGGCACTAAGGACTCCTCTCAAGTGGTCCTAGGAACTCATCAATGATGTAAATGAAACCATGGTATATGGACCTCTGTGTCTATCCTCTGGAATATGTGTGTTGGCATCGATAGAGGGAGACCTGCCCCTAGTCAAGGCAATGATATTTCCTTGACCAGGAGCACAAGGGATAACCGAAAGGTGTGAAGCAATCTGTGGACTGACTCACTGAATTGGGGGGGAGGGGAGGGAAGGGAAAGAATTGAATAGGGGTAGGGGCGGGTGGGAGACTCAACCTTCCTTTGTTCAAAGTATGACGACAGGACGGACCAGGCAACAAATGAAACTGACTCAAGGGAATGGGATCATAGCTGTAATACCGGGAATGTCGCTGTAGATGGGAAATAGTTGGAGGAGGTGGACACTTTTGAAACTGATGAGATCCAAGGAAGACACATTGCAGAGTATTCTGAACAAAGGCGACCCAATGTGGGGATGCTGCCAAACTTTTTTCTATGGGGTGGTGTCTACGGACACCCTTATGGTACAATCTCATGGATTTTTGGCGAGCCCGAGAAGGTAAATGCTCGATGGTGCTTTCAATTTTAGAGAATCTGAAAGCACGAAGAAGACTCTAGTGGGGGTTCTTTTTAGTTGGTAGTCTCCTGTGTCTGAAAAAGGATAAAAGTATACATAGGAGAGCTCTCCCATCCTGTAGGGGATGAGAGACTTCTTTACTGTTGGTAGTCCAATCAGGCCGAAAAAGGTTAAACCTATACTAACTAGATGGTCATTCAGATAATTTTACGAGCATGAACAAAACCAAGTTTTCTCGGCAATCTTTTCTTGATGAGATGGCTAGAAAAGAGCTTAACGACAACCAGTGGTGAGCTTTTTCGTAAAGTACGACCCCTCTGCCCGAGAAAGCATAAAAGTCTGCAAAGGGGAACAGTCTTGGCTTGAGTGTGCCAAGGAGGTCCTTTTCAATTAGTGGTCTACATGGTCCACAAAAGGAGATAAATGAGGTGATGTATACAGCCTTTCCTATACTTTAGTGAGCAGGAAAGGAAGCAGCTACGCTTGGCTATCTTTTCATTGTTTTAAGGAGTCAAAAAAGAGCTTGAAAAAAACTCCCGTGTGGTCAACCGACTGCGATGGCATGAGCGGTGTGCCATGTTGAGACGGTGGACAAAGGTCCAAAGGTCATACACATAGTATGGATGGAGCAGAAGGCTCTCAAACATACCAATACGTGCGTGGGATATATCGCAGCAAAGGCTCTCGAGTCGGTGCGACAGAGGCACACAAATCGAGGTGGATCTCAGACAGAGGTCAGGAGAGCGTGTGTGTGTGTTGCGGTGGATGAACTTGACTACATGCGATGTGAGTGCAAGTCCATGGACACTTATATGCCAAATACATGGAAGAAAAAGAAAGGGTTTTGTGGATGACAGTCCAGATGTCTGCGTAAGGTGCGGGGAAAAATGACAATTATAAATACAAAAATAAAAGTAAAATTACAGTCCTTAATGGGCGGCGGCCTGAAAACTCGCATGAGTTGTGGTCGAGAGGTGTGATACAAGTACAAGTCCTTAGACACTTGCATCGTCATTTCATGGCTCATAAATCAAGGTGACTTGTGGGAAATGGTCCCAAAATTAATTTATTAAACATGAGATGATGGTCTCATAAAGAGATATAAATTTGAGCCCGGAGGTGTGAGAGGTGTCTCAAACCGGTTCCAAGTGACTTTGGATTAGCAGCTGATGGTGCTGCCCCTGACTTGTGATAAAAAAACGTTGAAAAACAAGAAAAGAAAACGAAGTGACTCATTGGTGATGTTAAGTGTAAAATCTCTTAAGGTAGATCCCGTTGCGGGAGTTCTCCAAGAGTTGTCCATCAGAGTCAATAAGGGTGTGGGGGTCTAATGGAGGGATATGACAGTGGTGAGATGGTGTCCTTGGGTGGTGTAGGCCATTGAGAGCTTAGTGGGGGATTTTTTGGGTTAACACTTATTATGCAAAAAGATCATACTTCAGGGGTGTTATGCAAGGTTCTGGATGAAAGAGAAGAAATAGTTATTGATAGGGAAAGGAATGTTTTTTACCCTATTATGTCAGTATGCAGTGTATCTGTTTCAAAGTAACATTTATGGAAGTATAGTTTACAGGGAAATGATATCCTAAATATCTATAATTCTTTCCTGTATTACTTTGCTATCGAACAAACACTACCTTTCCTCGAATTCATCGAGTGGTGTGCAAACAATTATTCATCTTCTGAAAGGGTTATTATGAGTCATACAACTTCAAAAATTATCTGTACAATTGACTTGAAATCTGTTTGTGAATTGTTAAGTCTGCTTGATAATTTTCCCATACATCCTAAGTCTTTCAATGAACAAGTTCTAATTGACTTGTACAAAAATTGCGAAACTAAAATTAGATGTGAGTTCTTGTCTAGTATTTTAAAAGTCCGCCAGTCATTAGAAGGTTTACTTTTTACATACAATGTCATTATTTTCAGAGATGAAGTCCAATTGGTCATGTCAATGGTTAGTCAGGTTTTGGGTCTAGATAATGATAGACATGTGAGCGAAGTCATTTTGGGTTTTTTGCTGAGTATAGGTTTGACCGACCCTGAATCCAATTTATTCCGTTGTTTCAATTTTGATGAATTTTTAGCTGAAACAATCCATACCCAGTTAGTTGATTTTCCCAAGGTTAGGTTTTTTAGATAATAGTCTTATTTGTTGAACATGTTATTATGTTCAAATGTGTCAGAGTTACAGTTTTTATCTACCATTTTTTCTTCAAACCTTCCAAAGCAAATCAGCATGTTTGAATTTGTGAATACGATCATGGCTAAGGTATATAAAATGATTTTTGATGATGTCTTACCTAGGGTATTGGAAGACATGAGATTCATGTTGTAATATTCTTCAGAATATAGAACAGGAGATTGGTTTTTACACAAGGAATTGAATGTTATAAAAGTGTATGGGTTCACCGGAGAACCATACAAAGTACCTTCCTTCTTAACACCAAGAGTATTTGCATTAGAATTCATGAGACAAATGTTGTGTGCGGAAGAGGAACACTTCGGAGCATTCAAGAAATCTTCTGATGTAAAATTCCCTCTAAAGGTTGATCCTTTCATTTTCAAAAATAAAGGTGCTATGTTGGTGGTCGAAAAATTATTGGAAGCTATGGACTTTCAGAAAGAAGAAAAAATGAATTATGACCCACATTAGATCATTTCTCAAAGGAGGCAATTGAACAAAAATAAACCGTTTGATCATCAAGTTATTGAAGGGTTAGATAAAATGGCTAATCTTTTTGGTTTTGAAGAACATCCAGAGGTTATGAAAGAAGAGATGACAGAAGCTGTTGAAGATAAGAGAGATAAGTTGGCTTTAACAGTTCAAATGTTTGTTAATTTTGGTGTTATTAATAAAAGGACTCTTTCTGAAACAGATTGCATGGACGTGGATGAAGAGACTTCAAGTAAAAAAATCAAAATGCAGCCTCAGAATGAACTAGTCAATTCAGAAGAAGTAGGTTCAGAAGAATTAAAGAAAATGGTTTTGTTTCAGAAAAATTATGCACAAATGCAACAATAGTCTTTTGAAGATGAAGGTAAAATAGAATCTAGCTCTCGGTACAAGTCTAACATGGATCTGGTGTTAAGTTATGCCGATAAGGAGATGTAGTCATTGGATGAAACTAAAAATATGCTTCCCCGAGTTAGAAAATTAATTAATCAAAAAACTTCATTGATTTATACTCGAGATGTAGAGAGAAATACCCTGAAATTTGCTATGGTGAGTGATAAGAAGGTGTCTGAGATGGAGGTGAAGCTGGATAAAATTAGTGTTCCTGATAAAATACAGCTCCATAAACAAATCGGAGATGTCATCTATTATGATTTGCTACATGCTATTGTGAAAGTTACTAAATTGCAATCTCTTGTGGATAAAATGGAAGTTCAGTTAAAACATGAAAAAGTTGAAAATAAGGCTAATTTGATTCAAATAAAGAAACTACAAGGAGATATCGTAAGTTTAGGGACTGAACCAAACAATGTGCAAGCAACAAAGATGATTCTGGAAGAGAAAGATAATACTATTCAAGTGTTGAAAAAGAAGCTAAAGGTCCCTAACACTCAACATGTTCAATATTCAGAATTGATTGCACTACAAGAAGAAAAAGAAAAGGTCTACCAGGAAATGATGGATTACAAAGGGAAATTATTGAAAATGCAGGAGGAGAAGAACAAATGGGAAACAAAAAAACCTGAGTTGACAACTCAGATTACAAAGTTGAATAAAGGTCAAAATGAAGAAAAAGAGGTTATGGAGGAATTAATTAATCAACATTTCATTGATACAGAAGAACCCCTTATTAATGTTGAAAAACTAGTAAACGAATTTTC
This sequence comes from Pseudotsuga menziesii, assembly GCA_001517045.1. Lineage (NCBI taxonomy): Eukaryota > Viridiplantae > Streptophyta > Pinopsida > Pinales > Pinaceae > Pseudotsuga > Pseudotsuga menziesii. The sequence continues at coordinate 23,272 of LPNX010348512.1, forward strand.
TGCATATGCTTTGCTAGTTCCCATGTCTCAGGTAAGTTTGAAGGAAGTGGAGATTAAAGGGTTAAAGGATGAGAATGAAAATATTAAGTTGGAATTCGCTAAAAGTATTGAAGAAAAGAATAAAGCTTGGAATGAGAAGAACCAATTACAGAAAAAATTCATTGAACTGAAAGAGAGAAACATAGGAAAAGTTCCTTTACAGGGAGCTAAACATTTGATCTGGGATACCTTGTCTATAGAAATTACCAAATTCAGACATTATTTAAATTTTATCAGTGATGAAAGTGCATTAGTAAATTTGGCTACTCAAAGATTAAAATTAGCAAATGAAACCATGGAAAAGAAATATCTGAACACTGCTCATAATGCTATTAATTTTTTAAATTATCTGATGTATCAAGATTTGCAGGATATTGGGATCACAGACATGGTAGCTATTATATTGTGGGAAAAAACATTTATTGATAAACATCAACTTATGAAAGTTGTGTAGGATAAAGAAAACCAGATGTCTTCTCAAATAAAAGATTTCAAGGCAGCTTTTCAAAATTTATTTGATGATGGTATCCCTTTTTTATGGGATGATGAAGGAAAAATATTTTCTTAGAAATAGTATCATAGCTTGTTGGTACAAAATTGCATGTATCATTCTAAGTTTGAGGATTTAGTCAAAGGATTAATGGGAAAGGTCGTTGTTGAAAAGTTGACAGAAGATTTTGAATTGTTGGATCAGTTTTTAATTACTAAAAAAGGATTACCAGTTGTGTCGTATGAAGCCTATGTGGATTTACAGGTGGCGATAAGAGAAATGATGGAGTACAACATTCCAAATGTAGAACAGCGGAAAATTGTGGAGAAATTTGGGAAAACCAAATATATATTACATTCATAAGGATAGGTGTTGCAGTCTTAGGAAGTTGTTTGTTCATGGTACCTTGCAGTTGTGGGTTTGCTATAATCAAGCAAGGTGTTATTTCAAACAAAGCATGTAATTATTATTCCTAGTTATTAGGGAAATAGTTACAAGAACTTATGATTAGTAGTTAGTTGGTTTTCGACGTACTTGGAAGAAACTATTGTGTATATATTTGAATTTTATTGATGTATCAGGGGTTGGAACCCGTAAGATTGGGCTTATGTTTTGTGAGAACCTTTTTGAATAAAATTACAGAGTCAAATGCTAGTTTATATTCAAAGATTCATGTATTGTTTATGTTACATTCTATGCTTTCTTTCCCTGTGAATGTTTTCTAAGTGTTTACCTTCCATTCTATTTTCTTTCATGTCTGAACGTAGTTTGTAATAGTTTCATAATTCATACATGTCAGGCTCTAGCTATTTTTTTAGATATCGACAAATCTTTCTTCTAAAGCTGATGTGGAATTCATCCTATGATGCTATATATTAATGGATTGTTCATGTTTCTTTCCTATCACCCAAAAATCAATGAATGATTGTAACTAAATAATTATATTTCCTTTGTTGAAGTTCTTAGCAGACAACTTTGTATTATCTTCAACTATTTTGACTCCATAGCCCAATGTTTATATGTTTTGTTTCAACCATCTACATAACTTAAAAAAAATTATTCATATATATGGCCTTGTTAAATATGAATTCGAGAGATCCCTCTCTGGAAAGAAAAGACAGTTTCTTTCTAAAAATGGTTTTTCTATTACCTTGAGATTGCCTTTCACAACCTTACATATATTTTGAGTGATAACAACCACAACTGTGGTTTTTATGCTCTTAGCCTCCTTCACTTCACCATGAATGCTTGACCACCCTTTCCCGGTCATGACGCTTAGTGTCTATGGTCTATTCCAGTCCTCTCAACCATGGATTCTTTCCATATGGTTTATCGACAACTCTTGGCTAGTAGGAACTACATAGTCCCACTAGAACCTTCTTCATTAATGCTCATGTTGAGCTCTCTAGGATGGTCACATGTCCAAATGCATCCCTAGGATGCCTTCATAGGCCTTGCTCCCAGCGATACCTACACTCAAACATTGAATCGATTCACATGTTTAGTTGATTATCATCAGGTTCATCTCTAACCAAAGTTTATAAGATCATAACTAAATCATATACACATGTATATTCATAAGCAAGAAGCTACAAGATAATCCAATACTTATCTGTATTGTGTGTTTCCTCTCTGGTCCATAGGGTCCTGATTTGCTTTGCAAGCCTGGGGATCACCTATGGACTTGGATGCTAGGCCATCATGCAGGCTACTCCAGAACATCAAATAATTAATGTCCAACAAGTACACCTTCACGCCGACTAGGAAGGAAACTTCACCATGACCATTTCTAGGTCAAGAGTCTACTATGGATCCCTAGGCATATAAAAACGATTTCATCAACACCTTCACAACCCTTCATCAAAATCCCTACAACCTCCACAATGTCCTTCTATACATATCAACCCTTCCACTGCAACCCCTCACAACAACCTTTTACTTTTCTTCTTTAGTCTGCAACACCAAATTGCATCTATTTAGGCTAACAAAACAAGTAGTATAAGCAAACTCATCATTGTTATTTCTATAAAATTGTAACCGTATTTCATAAAATTCACTATCAAGTATTGAAACACCAGGAATGCATCCACTCCCTAGGGTGTAGTCAATATTGAAAACCCTATCATGACCCAACATCGGGGAAGTGTACACCCCTTTCTGATGTGATCCATGTAGGCCCTACTCATACTCAAGCAGTCTTCCATAATGGAAATAAAATCAAAACATGCTCTACATATTGACTCTAACAACTAGACATGCATGTTCTTAGCTAGGGTCACAAAACACTTATCCATTTGCGGATGTAGTCTTTCTTCATTAATGAGGAATGGGGGATCCCTTCTCTGTGTTGACAGTCCCTCGGTTTGCCATCCCAACTCCTTTTTTCATTCCATATCCCACATGTGTCTTACTGACATAATCTCCACCATCCCACTCATATTGTTTACCAATTATGTAGTGCAGACGGGACATTACCAAAATGCCCAATGAAGTTTCACCCGAAACCCATTTCCAAGACATCAGATCCTTCCCATGAAGTTTGGCTCCAGCAAGCCATCACACATTGTCTTCCTACAATGTGTATCATTGGCACATTCATCAAATAGTCAAACAGTCAATATATAAACCAAATCTGATTATTTCATAACCAAGCAATGTCATTAACAATTAAATTCAATACGAATTGGCAACTCTGTCTACTACAAAAATTGATTTGCTTAGAAATGAGGCTATCCCTATATTGTTTGTCTCTTGTAAGTGGAACCACTCTACCCATTATAATTTTATGCTTATTAGCATAACATGAACATCCACTTACAACACGTCCTCCGACACAATTTTATGCAAGCCAACGGTGATTAGTAATTATCAGCAAATTCTCTACAAGTCCAAATTGACAATTCATTCTGCACATAAACTATTTTTACAACCCTGAGACTCTTCTCATGAGGTTTGGATCTTTCCCATGGCAGATTCCAACCTTCGTCACGGACTTACCCACATTGTCATGCCCAAAACAATCTACCTGAAATCTAAACTTCAATCAGCCAAACACTTTGTAGGTCTCTATGCATATAATATTTCATTGTGCAACAATCACTGAAGCATTTTCAGAATTATAACACTCCAGAATTCAAACACTTCCAGCTGTTAACATATCAATATCACCAAAACTCATTTACTTTATGTGAATCATTCTAATACTGAAATTGCAAGGTACAGTCACATCATTTATGCAACTTAAATGAAACTTAAAGATACTCATTATTTCACAGCCATATCATTTATACAATTTTTCCCTCCCACGGAGCATTACGATAGCCCATTGATCATGACTACACTCTTCATGCACTTACTATTCCACATTCATAACAGCCCATGAAATGATCCTAGAATTATCATCAATTCATCATTTCATTCATTATTTAGTTTTCAATAACACACGCACAATCCCTATGCATTCATGCAATGCATCACAACATGTGCACCCACACTTATGCATGCACATTTACCACATTTACTCAAACTTTTCATATGCATTCACTCAATGCTATCTTATATTGATTCACATGAATGCATTTCAATCCTAAATGCATACCATTCTATGATTACTAACTATGGTTCAATGGATTCTTACCCAATCCCATTTCAACACTTATGCAATCATCATAATTAAACCATTACCTGCATGGCTCCCATTTACACCCTTGATGTTACCAATTTAGTTGGTCTCTTACAAAAGATTGCAAAATTCATCCACCAACTTCTTGATCATGGATTTGTTGCCTTATCATTTTCTGCATAAGGTTGTTGGTCATAGGAAACAACATTGTCAACATCAGCCATGCTCCTATTGTTGTTTGTCTTACCACCAATACCATCACCAATACTTATTATCAACCACAATATTTACCATTAGTGGTTCATTGCATATGTAAGATCCCACTACTTTTACCTATATGTAATATCATATGCATGCAAAAACATATTCTCATGCACTATGCATTGTTAATGAATATGCTAACTAGTACATGTTCATGCCATTCATCTAATCTCTGCATTTTCAGCATTCCCATGCCATAATATTATGTACACAAAACTTATAAAATATACTTATAGTTAGCAAGAGACGGGTTAAGGAATTTTCCCTTTCTAATCCCTCGTCTTTGCATGAAATCCCTCTTCCACATAATAGGTGGTTTGATTTCATGGTCTCTAGCAATTGCACAAGGAATCATTAGCTGTGATTTTCTTACCAAACAACAATTCAATACATATACTTATGCATAATATTCCTACAAGCTACTTCTAGGCATGCAATTCTAGGAATTGTCCATATTGATAGCGACAATTTTTTTTGTTTTGTCAGAACAAACATTAGCACTTTTATGTTCTAAATATATATTATATATGAAAATCTCATTCAAACTCTAGTGATTCTCCACTTTTTTCTGCTAGTTAATCTTTCCAATGCCTATCCACATGCTCCATTCTGTCTTCCAGTGTAAAAATTACACTACTTCTAAAATGACAATTTTCACCAAATTTATGCACTTTTACACAGACCTGTATCCTGGAATGTTACTTTGAATGTGACTATGATTCTGAAAAATCTATTATCAGCACCATTTGTTAGATACGTAGTAATTCAAAATCACAACCATTTTTCTTACTGTCACCTGGCCTATCTAGGCCCAATGCTGTAACCGACAGCGCTGATACCACACTGTACTTTTGACTGCTTTTCAGCCCATCCAGGCCCAACGCTACAACCCGCAGCTATAATACCATAATGTCACATACCCATAACCCCATTAGAGGAAATTTCAACTCAAAATGGGCCTCCTAAAAAAATTTAATAAAATAATAGTTAAAATAATAAAATAATATTTATTAATTTTGGAGGAAAAAAAGAAAAAAACTACTTTTTTTGTTTGTATTTTCAACATATCTCCTCGTGTTTTTACTCAAATATTGATTGGGAGAGCTCATTGGATGCAGAATTAAATTCCGCACCAAACGAGTACCCACTTGGCATACTTTTGACGGAGCTTGCTACCCCAAAAACAAGAAATACCTGAAAAAATGTGATGATTCAGGTATTTCTTATTTTTAAGGTAACAGGGTCTGTCAAAAGTATGACGAGTGGGTACATGTTGGATGCATAATTTAATTCCACATCCAATGAGCTCTCCCGATCAAAATTTGAGTAAAAACACGATGAGATATGTTGAAAATACAAACAAAAAAGTAGTTTTTTTATGATACCTACCCCCAAATTTATATTAAAAAGTGTTTAAGACCTATACGGTATTTCAAATTTAAAGCAATTTCATTGGCTAACACATGATGACATTGAATTTGAATTAGAATTAAAAGGCCCATTTTTAGTTTAAATTTCCTCTAATGATCATTATGTGGAATTAAAATTTTCACTGAAAACCTTCACTGTTCATCGAAACACAGGGCATGGTCATGAACCACATCTTGACAATTCCAATGATATCATGCTCCCTCCTATCTTCCATAGATTAGTTCAACAATCTGCAAGGAAAAATATCAGAGGAGATCAAACGACAAAGAAGAAAACTCGATGGAATCAACGATCGAAAATGATCCCGCATACAAGATCCAAATTGATGGTTCAGAATTCACCCGTAAAAGTCAACAGTGTGGAAAGCCTGAGATGCGAGGTCAGAAGTTACACAAAATATTAATCTCACTTCTCGAATCCCACATCGAAAATAGATCAATGGTAGAGAATCATCCTGTGAAGATCGACAGCGCAGAAATTCAAGTTGCGGGATTAGAAATATGGAAATCACAACACCATGATCCCGCATCCCACAAGTTGCAGAAGGAGAATCTCCAGAACCCAAAATCTCTGAAATGACATTCCACATCCTACATCCTGCAAAGTCCTCAATCTTGCAAACTGGGCAAATGAGGATTTCTAGTAGAAAACTCAACTTTTGAGCTAAATTCTTGGATCGATCTGATCATCCAGGCCATTACCAAACTGACCAGTCTACCCTGCAACTTAATAAAATGCATTGAAGTAAAAACATACATTGATGCCTATAATTGCAGTTATTCGGGAAACAAAGCATAACTCAACATAGCAACATGTTCATCACATTCTAGCAATCCAATACAATGCAAGCATTATAATTACAGAGAAATATGTGGACAATAACACTTATCTTTGAAAAGAGCTTGTCCCGCAACCAGCTATGTCGCTGCAATGTTCCTCCCAACCATAGGCCAGTGTGCTCCTTAGTCTCTCAAAAACACCGCCGCCCCCAAGCTGGGCATGATTTCCTCCAGGAATAAGGGAACACTAGCAGACTCACACATAGCTAGGGTGCAATAACACTCAGCCAAGCCAACACAGTTGGGTTTATCAAGCAGTATGGGAAAACATCCCAATAGATGGGTTTCACAGGCCAATCTTCCAAGCCATATCACAGTTGGGTTTCACAAACTGTTCACAATCTAGCCAATTTTCACTTTGAGGACCAGTCAATCCAAAGGTTACTTACGAGGTCAGGTGCAACAGACATAGCCAAGCCAACATATGGGTTTAACAAACTACCAGCCAAGCCATATTCCCAGTTGGGGTCTATCAGGCTTCTAAGAAAATGGGCAGGAAGAACTGCTAAGCTAGTGAGCTCATCTACAAAGCTAAGAACACCTTCACAAGACCTATTTGTCTTGGTTTCCCTACTTCCTACACACCCAGCATAAGGAAGTGACCCCTTATCTGCTCCACAGTCCTGCAAGATACACCTTCCCTTCCAGTGCTCTTCAAGATGTGCATAGCAAGTTTACCAGCCACTCTTATCTTATTGTGAGGTTCCACACTATGTTTATCAAGCACATTCTACATCTCTCCCATTCCTGAGTCTTATACATAGCTCAGACCGGAATCAGGGTTCACAACACAACAACCACAAGGAGACTCTACAACACAGGTTTACTCTGAGCATGAGTAACTGGGTCTCATACACTCTATAGTTTAGGATAACACTGCAACCTAGAAAATACCACAATGTCAAGGAAAAACATACTCACAAAACGCAAAGGATACATGCATAGAAGGAAAGCTCTGTCGTTCTCCGCTTCTACCTGACGACCAGGGAGTGTAGGCGATGAATGACTAATCGAATGAAAAATGATAATGATAATGAGCCCAAATGTCCTACAACTCTCAAAAACGTGAGAGTAGGAAAAATCAGTGTGAACACAGGGGTCAAACTGAGATATGGTTTTGGTGTTTTCATGTTCCTGCAAGCAAAACACGACACTCCAGAACTGGGTGCTCTGCCCCATTTGAAATTTCCCATACTCTTCCCCTTCCAAGAAATAGCTACCTCAACCACCTTCTGGTAGAATAAATGGTTAGGAAGAAAAGACAAGAAAGAGGGTAGTTGACAGTTCTAATGGGTTCTCCCCATGACACATGGATTTTCCCCAAACAAGCTCAAAGTTAACATTCCCACCCCCTTATCCTTAGTAAAACCATGCCCCCATCTCATTATTCATTGCATTGACATAGCTGGTTGTGGGTTTTCATTATATTTCATATTTACATGATGTTTACCACGTGCTTAACTCAGCACAGAAACCATCAACATCAACCATGATCACCGATATACCAAACATTAATCAATGACAGGGCCTTGGGCTTGAGCTCCTTATCATTATTTGATATAATATTTACATCATATACGTTAATGCAATGGGGTCAAAACTTGGGTGTTACAGCACATAAGAAAGAGCCAAAACAAAATCCCCCCCCAGATGCCCTTGCATCCCCCCCCCCTCCANCCCACCCATAGTAAGTGCCCCTCATGGCATCTTCTACCATCTGCAGCTGCCCTCCAGGTATCTTGTGGCTCCCCATGGAACCCAAGATACGCAGCACTAGTGTCACCATAGCCCATGTCGACAAGTCCTTAATGTCACACGTCAAGATGTGTGAACCACACACATACACAGTAGTGTAATAGTGCCTATCACATAACTCCTCCAACGTCTCCCCCTGAGACAGCACTGGCACCAAGTCACCAACAACTTCCAACATAGGGATCCCAGTCAAAAAGTACATGTCCAACAGCATAATCTCAACACGCTGCCCCTGTATCATGAAGGCCTCCTCCCTAGTGTCCCAAAATCTCACTAAAGTTTGCAGTAGTAGATGTAAGCTCTTCATTAAGGGAATATACATGAACTTTAGTAATCCACAATAGACCAGTGCATCACGCACATTCCCATCCTGTAATGCCTCCTCCCAGATGTCTTTACAGTCTCTCTCACGCCACTTAGTCTCAAGCATCCTGCACAAGAAAAACACAACTATCAGCCATAGCTTTTAGAAAAAAAGCCACCCAGGGACTAGGTCATACCTGTCTAGCCAAAAAGAGCAACCAGGTCACTCAAAATAGTCTCACAGAAGCGACCAAGTTGCACCTTTCAGCCTCACAGGAGCGACCTCATATCACTCCTTTCTTCCCGACAGGAGCGACCCAATCACACCTTTTTGGGAAGAATGAGAAACCCAGTCACTCCTTTACCCATGAAAGGTGCAACGTAGCATGTGGAGGCCCTAATAGGATCACAGAGGACCCCCAGGTGAGCAAATCCAAAATGTAAACCACTGAAAAAGATAGATTTTGCAAGTGCTCTTACCTGCAAGTCACGAATCTCGAAACTGCCGGTAGAAATGGGAGAAATTAGCAAAATAAATTCAGGGACCACCTCTCCAACTCAGTAGTGAACAGTGACAATGACACCTCACATAGTGGTCCCCACCCATTTATAGGCCCAATTTGACCTATTTTCTTCCTTTTCGCATAACCAGGCCATACAGAGTCTGTTTGGGATGTCGTTCACACCACTAGTTTCAGAATTCCACCCTCTATATTCTAATGAAATCATCGTCTCATGTTTAACAAGTAATTTTTGGGGCCACTTCCTAGAAGTTACCTCGGTTTATGTACCACATGGTGATGTAAGTGTCTCTGGACTTGTACTTGCATCACACCTGCCTACCGCAACTCATGCGAGACTCTGGACCATATCCCCGAAAGGCACATCATTTTATTTCAACATATAACTATCATATCCACCCACCGCACCTTAGGCAGGTCTCGGGACCACCACCTAGAGGACAGATCATTTCTTTTGCATGAATTTGGCATATAGCTACCTCCATACTTGCACTCACATAATATGTAGTCCATTCCATTCACCACAACTCACACAATACTCTCCTGACCTCTTTTCGAGAGCCACCTCATTTTGCATGCCACTTCTGCACCGACTCACGTGCCTCTGCCGCGATCTATCCTGTGCACGTACAAGTATGTTTAAGAGCCACCTGCTCCATCCATACTACACGAATGACCTTTGGAACACTATCCACTGTCCCAACATAGGGGCACCTTCAGTTCCCCCTGGATCGGTTGACCATACTGGAGTTTCTTTTAAGCTCTTTTCTGACTCCTAAAAGAATGAAAATATTGTCGAGCACAACTACTTCCTTTCTAGCTCGTTAAAGTAGAAGAAAAGGCATCTACATCATCTCGTTTATCTCCTTTTGCAGACTATGTAGACTACCATCTGAAAAGGACCACCTTGGTACATTCAAGCCAAGACCATTCCCCTCTACATCCTTTTATGCTTTCTCGGGCATAGAGGCCAAACCTTACGAAAAATCTCACCATGGGTTGTCGTTAAGCTCTTTTCTAGCCTTCTCATCAAGAAAAGATCGTCAAGAAAACTTGGTTTCATTCATTCTCATAAAAGTATCAGAATGAACGTCCAGTCAGTATAGGTTTAACCTTTTTTGGCCTGACTAGACTATTAATGGTAAAGAAGTCTCACATCCCACAAAGGATTGTTGAGCTCTCCTATGTATACCTTTAACCTTTTTCAAGCACAGGAGACTATCAATGAAAAAGAGACCCCACTGGAGTCTTCTTCATGCTTTCAGACTCTCTAAAATTGAAATCACCATCAAGCATTTACTTTTTTGGGCTCTCCAAAAATCCACAAGATCGTACCACAATGGTGTCTTTAGACACCACCCCACATATAATAGTTTGGCAGCATTCCCACTTTGGGTGACCTTTGTTTAGAGTACTCTGCGATGTGTCTTCCTTGGATCCCATCAATACTAGAAGTATCTACCTCCCCCAAGTATTTTCCATTTGCAGTTGCATTCCCAGTATTACAACTATGATCCCTTTCCCATGAGTCAGTTTCATTTGCTGCCTGGTCCACCCTGCCGTCATACTCTGAGCAAAGGAAGTTTGATCCACTGTGATTCCCTACCTTTGTTTAGCTCTGCCCGCCCCCCCCCCCATTTAGTGGGTCAGTCCTTAAATTATCTCAGATATTTCGGTTATCTCCCTCGCGCTTCTGGTCAAGGAAACACCATTGCCTTGGCCAGTTGTAGCTCTCCCTTTATCGACGACAACACACATATTCCAAAGGATAGACCCAGAGGTCCCTGTATCCTATTTTCATCAACCTCATTGATGAGTTCCTTGTACCACTTGAGAAAAGTCCTTAGTGCATCTCGGGATGGTTGTTTCTCATGTGCTCGACTCCAGCAACATCATCACACCATTGAGATTCATACAGGTTATTGGTCCGTGTAGTATTTGGTCGAAGACCCCTGATTTCACCTGACTCTAGCACATTTATGAGTCTATTTGAGGGACCCAAACTATTGATGTATATGTAACTTCGAATCGTATTCTTCTATGTATCTTATGTATTGTAACCCGAAGTTTATTCCAGGATGTTTCTATTATGTATTTGAGTCATGTGGTCATGCCTCGATGTTTCGATCGGGAGGATTAATAATGTAATCAAGTCATATCAAGTCATTAGGTAAGTCCCCATAGTTTCGGGGCACTTGAGTTATTATACACTAATTAAGGTGTAGGCTCGAGTAGTAATTATTAAGTTGAGCCTACGTGTGAAAAGGAAATTCAAGTGAACGGATGAATATAAATAGAGAGTGAGAGTCTCTCTATTTATCACTTGTGAAATACATCACTTGCTCTCCCAAGTGTGGCGCACTACTGGAGAAGGAAATTTTGGGACTAGACAGAAGACAGAAGACTACTGTTGCTTTGGGACATCTCTTACTATTTTGGTGTTGATTCTATCTTAGAGGAAGTTGCGGGGTTTTCTCCTTTATGGTTTCTCCGAGGAAAACTCTTTGTGTCTCTTGTCTCTTGTGATGTGCTTGTGTTTTATTGGTGTGCTTGTTATTCTCTTAGTGAAAAGATCATAAGATCATAATGCTAGCTTAAATGTGATGAAAAACTAACATGGTATCAGAGCTAACCTGAGAAGAAGACATTGTGCAGCTACAGGAACTAGGGCTTCCTATTTTGTGGATCTTCCTCCACATATTTTCAGCAAAAGTATGCTAAGATGACTCCCCATTGAAGGGCACATCTTTCTGTCGAAGCAGAATTTCATTCCGAGCATTTTCAGTCTTCGATGCGAAAATTAGGGCTTTCTACAGAAGATGAATTTTTGAGTGAGACCAGCATAGGGTTATTCTCCTCATCAAAACCGAAGTTTAGAGACCTAGATCAAGAAATTTGGTTGGGTAAAACTCCAGGAAAGTCAAACCCTAGTTTGACCCTGAGCTAGGAGAAACCCTAAATACTAAAACTGCTAAGTTTTGGTACAGTCACTATATTCCAATATTGGAGAAGTCTCAGAAGCTGAAAATTTCAGGGACTGAATATAAAATCTTGATGAATCTTGTTTCCAAAAATAAAACTCATATTCGCTGTACTCCAGGAGATATGATCTCTCCAAGTTAGGGTTCCAGCCTCTTCCAAAATTCATCCCTGAACAGGACATCTGGGAAGATCTGCAATATATTGAGATACAGAGGTCCAAATGGAATTCCTGAAGATGTTCTAGAAAGGGAACGGACTTTAATTTCATTGCTCTGAATATCAGACTCAGAAGATGAACCAGTGACATGTGGTATGCCATACAACTTCACTGTTCTGAACAGTCCTGTAACAGGTCACCTTGAGAAAAGGATCATAAATCCCAAATGGTGAAACCAGTTCTGATTAAACCTATGGTGTTGGATCAGAACCATGTGAGGTTACCTCAGTGAGAAATTTCAGACACAGAGGATTAGTAATTTCGGAGATATCACAAAAATAGTAATATGCATTTCTGCAGAAGAAATCAGTAAATTAGGGCTTCCTGTTTCGGGAGCTTCCCTCCACTGTTTTCAGAAAAGGAGTACATTGGACAGCTCCATTTGAAGAGATATATCTGTTTGTCCAATCATATCTGAAATTTTCCAAGTTTTTAAAATTAGGGTTTCTGCGACAAACCCTAGATCAGCGAACTCCGGGACAAGGACGGACACCTCAAATCGGTAAGATCTAATCTTTTTTGTATTTCCATTTGAGGTTCTCATTTCAATATGATCTATCACAATAGCTTGATGATAATCTTGGTGAAGTTGAAAAATTCCAAGCATAGAATTATTTGATCTCTCTGAAGAAACTTGATTGGACACCTACATGAGTATAGAGGTTCCAGTTTCAGAGGGAGACGAGGCCAAAGAAGACACCATGCTCATGCTATAGAGGATGATGAACCATCCAGAAAGAGATCCATATATGAAAGTGAAGATTCTTCAAGCGAGGATGAATATGTTATGATATCAGCTCTCACAGGTAACATTACTCATGGAAATGATGATTGGCTTATAAACAGTGGGGCTTCCAAACATATGACAGGATTCAAGGAATCCTTTGTAAGACTGTCAGACATAAATCACCTCACAAGGTGAAACTAGGAGATGACTACCAATATCCAATAAGAGGTAGTGGGGAATATTCATACAAGCTAGACTCTGGTAAGTCTCTAACAATGAAAGAAGTATTGTTTGTTCCAGGACTTAATAAGAATCTTCTATCCATTTCAGCCTTGGATGCAAAAGGAATGTGGGTTGCATTCATCGATGGTCAAGTCATCATGT
>LPNX010348512.1:37603-76807 GCA_001517045.1 Pseudotsuga menziesii
AATTGCCTACAAGCAAAGAAGAATGAAGACTTGTTCCGAAGAACAAGTGACGATAGTTCAAAGACAAAGAATAATATGATGAGTGCAGTGACATCATTGATGTAGAACCTTCCAGCCACCAAGAAGAAAGGGAAGATCAGTTCAAGAAGAATGATGTCTGGGCATAGTATCGAGACCTGAAGAGAAGTTCATAGTTCCATCATGCAGTAGATGGAAACATCGTGGGATACAAAGCAAGATTCGTAGTATGAGGCTTCTCATGAAGAGAAGGCATATTCTACAAAGAAACATTTACATCTAATAGAAGTGAAGTCACATGACATGCATAATCATGTGTGCAAAAGAAAGAAGGCCTTGTACGAGTTCAGAAGACACCCATGGGATAACACATACATGATGAGCTTGATGAATATCTTAACCTTTGCTACAAGGTTGATAGAGGATGACAAGCTCACAGATGGGTGCAAGATGAACTTTTGAATAAGTTCAAGATAGAGGATCTTAGTATCTAGTGATCCTAGATGGATACTACTTGTCACTCCAGTACAGAATGTTTCAGTGCATAGAGTATGGAAGACAAAGGGAGTATGATGCTCCGCTTCAGAGGGAGTGATTGCAGAAGATCCTGAGGTTCGACATGGTATGACAGGATGGGAAAATTACTAATGATTCTAGGCTTTACTGAGAGTGAAGCAGATTCCAACTTTTGATCCAAGGTTGAAGGTGGAAGACCAGTGATGCTCCTGTTATGTGTCGATGCACTACTATTCTAGGTATGGAGGTGTGGCAGAGTACATATGGGATCTTCCTTGGACAAGGGAAGTATGCAGTAGAGATCCTGAAGAGGTTCAGGATGATGGACTGCAAGGAAATGGCCACACCTATGGCATCGAACCTGAAGCTATTGAGTGATGCTTCGTCAGAGTCGGTTGATGCTACGATGTATCGTCAGATGATTGGGTCATTGATGTACCTGACGAACACGAGACTAGACATTTGCTTTGCTATAAACACCTTGAGCCAGTACTTGACAGATCGGAGGAGTGTTCACTTGACAGCTGCAAAGAATATTCTGAGGTACCTGAAGGGTACAATTGATTATGGGCTCAAGTACAATGTGAATCAGAAGATTAACCTGGAAGGTTATGTTGATTCAGATTGGGCAGGCAGTGCCATCAACAGGAAGAGTACTTCGGGATGTTGCTTCAGTATGGGATCAGGTGTGATCTCTTGCTTTAGCAGGAAGCAATCCTGTGTGGCACTGAGTACGGCTGAAGCAGAGTATGTCACAGCTTGTTCAGCTAGTTGTGAGGCAGTATGGCTACGGAAGCTACTGTCTGATATATTTGATCTCCAGTTAGATGCTACTTGTATACATTGTGAAAACCAAAGTTGCATGAAGTTGTCAGAGAATCCAGTGTTTCATGACAAGTCAAAGCATATCGAGATCAAGTATCACTATATCATGGATATAGTGCAGAGAGGAGCAGTGAAGCTCCTGTATGTTGCGACGGAGGAACAGATAGTTGATGTATTGACGAAGCCATTGGCTAGGATGAAGTTCAAGTACTTCAGAGAGAGACTTGGTGTTCTCCAGATCGAGGCTTCCTCCCAGAGAAAGTGATGAGACCCATAGCCATTCTGACATGGTGAGAGGATTGGTTCCTTCCATGGTCAGATGTAAGGGCTGAGCCATTCTGTCATGGTGAGAGGAGTGGTTCCTTCCATGTCAGATATGAGTGCTAAGATCCATAGCCATTTTGACAAGTAGGTCAGATGTAAGGGCTGAGCCAGTCTGTCATGGTGAGAGGATTTGGTTCCTTCCATGTCAGATATGAGTGCTGACTGCCATTCTAGGAATGGAGGCACCTGGTCAGTTACCAGGATCACTGAGTGTAGGACTGAGTAGCCATTCTGATGTGATAGAGGGATTTTTTCCCACTTGATCAGATGTAAGGGATGAACCATTATGTTCATGGCTAAAGGATTAAGTTCCTTCCATGTCAGATGTGAGTGTTGGCCATTTCGACGAGCAGGTCGGATGTAAGGGAAATTGCCATTCTCTAGGAGAATGGAGGCGCCTGGTCAGTTACCAGGTAGCTCAGTCGAGGACTGGGGGCCATTCTGATATGATTGCTGGGATGTGTTCCCTCATGATAATATATGAGTGCATGCCCTTCCATCATTGTGAGTAGGATGTGTTCCCACCTAGATGGATGTAAGTGCTGAGCCTTTCCACAGATGATAGTAGGTGTGTCCTATCATGCCGGTGGATGTGAGTGCTGTGCCTTTTCACAGATGATAGTAGGTGTGTCCTATCATACTGGTGACTGTAAGTGCAGTGCCATTTCACAGATGGTAGTAGGTGTGTCCTACCATGATGGTGATTGTAAGTGCAGAGCCTTTTCACAAATGGTAGTAGGTGTGTCCTACCATGCTAGTGATTATAAGTGCTGAGCCTTTCCACAGATGGTAGTAGGTGTGTCCTACCATGCTGGTGGATGTGAGTGTTGTGCCTTTCCACAGATGATAGTAGGTGTGTCCTATCATGCTGGTGGTTGTAAGTGCTGAGCCATTTCACAGATGATAGTAGGTGTGTCCTATCATGCTGGTGAATGTGAGTGCTTGGCCTTTCTGATTTGATTATAGGATTGGTTCTTCTATGATAAGATGTGAGTGCTAGGCATGCCTTTCTGATGAGTAGGTCAGATGTAAGTGCTGGGTGAAGACCTACATGAGGGTAGGCCTACAACCAGCATGAAAAAGGGTTGGCTCTTTAGAACTTCCTGTGACGAGAAGAATCATGAGATAGCACCAATGTTGATCCAGATCGAGTGATGATACAGATCTAGTAATGATGATCCAGCAGTAATGATCTAGATTGAGTGATTATCCAGATCCAGTCCAGTGATGATGATCCAGATCGAGAGAAGATCCAGATCTAGTGATGATGTTTGATGATGATCCAGATCGAGAGATGATCCAGATCCAGTGATGATGTTTGATGATGATCTAGATCGAGAGATGATCCAGATCTAATGATGACTTGAATACGAAGATGACTTGAAGATGAGATGATCCAGCTGATACAGAGAAGAAGACCAGTGCTGAAAATTGTGTCGAAAGAATACCTTTCTAGTTAAAAGGGAGTCTTGATGTATATGTAACTTTGGAATGTATTCTTCTATGTATATTATGTATTGTAACCCGATGTTTATTCCAGGATGTTTCTATTATCTATTTGAGTCATGTGGTCATGCCCCGATGTTCCGATCGGGAGGATTAATAATGTAATCAAGTCATATCAAGTCATTAGGTAAGTCCCCACAGTTTCGGGGCACTTGAGTTATTATACACTAATTAAGGTGTAGGCTCGAGTAGTAATTATTAGGTTGAGCCTACGTGTGAAAAGGAAATTCAAGTGAATGGATGAATATAAATAGAGAGTGAGAGTCTCTCTATTTATCACTTGTGAAATACATCACTTGCTCTCCCAAGTGTGGTGCACTACTGGAGAAGGAAATTTTGGGACTAGACAGAAGACAGAAGACTACTGTTGTTTTGGGAGATCTCTTACTGTTTTGGTGTTGATTCTATCTTAGAGGAAGTTGCGGGGTTTTCTCCTTTATGGTTTCCCCAACGAAAAATATTTCTGTCTCTTGTCTCTTGTGATGTGCTTGTGTTTTATTGCTGTGCTTGTTATTCTCTTAGTGAAAAGATCCTAAGATCATAATGCTAGCTTAAATGTGATGAAAAACTAACACAAACAGGTTCATGTCCCCTATGATTTTTGGGTTGCATTGTAGATAGTGTTCAAAAGCCTCGGCAGTGCTTCTATATAGATTTATGATTGATGCATCATATTTGTACCATAGAGACTCTGACTCTTCGTCAGTGGGTCCCTACAACTATGTACCATTCCAGATCTAGTAGGTCATCAGTCATGAAGATATAGCATTCCATGAGAATTCCATGGGTCCAATGTAGCAGTTCTTTAGATCAGTATTGTATTCAGCCCCTTCTTGAGGTAACCACTATGTATCATCAGTTGTACATGATCAGCTTTTTCATTATAGAGCTTAGATCACATTATTCTTTTGACATCATTATGAGCATGGGGATGCCCACCTCGTCCATATACATGTCACACATTATTTGTATCTCACCCATTTATGGGAACCATATTAATACAAAAACAAAAAGCCACCATGACCTAGCCCAGGAAGCACCACCTCTCCCTAGAAAATCCTATGATGTCCGTCGGCCATACGATGAGCTCTTTCCCTCACACATCAGGGGGAAATTTGTTAAAACAAAAAAATCCCTCAATGAGATCTACGCAACCTACACCACCCAAAGACATCTATGCACTAACCTCATTTGACCCCCACACCCTTACAAAGACTCAAAAAAATGAAAAAGGGCTTAAAACCCCCTAAAATGAGCCAAAAGAGCTCTCATAGGGGCTAAAACCTCCAAAGGAGCTAAGAATTGGGCAAAAGGGGCTTAAATCCCAAAAAGGGGCTAAATCCCTAACTAGGGGCTTAAAACCCTAAAATATCAAAGCAAAACTATAAATAGAGGGGTGGGGGTCACTTTCAAAACACTCCATATCTCCCTATCATTATGCTGCCCATGTGAGTGCCTTGAGACCCTTTGCCTCTCAAGTCATTAACCCTCCATTTTCTCCATTGCTCCACAAGCCAAGTTTCCATCCCATAGAGAGAGGTGCTTCCAAAGCTAGGGCATGGTGGCCCATTTCCACCAAGACTGAAGGTATAACTCTATTTTGTTTCATTTTCATTCTAGTTTTCTAACTTATTTTGTTTGTAGGTTTATTTGCTAATGTCTTGCTACAGGTTTTCCCTTGATTTCTTGCAGCCATCTTTTGTTTTCTAACCATTTCCTGGATGGTTTTCATAGCTTAGCTCTAACATTTTTTTGCAGGTTTTCTTTCAAACAATAGGAACCCTACCCTTCCGTCCTATAGACGGAAGGTAGTTGTTCCTTCTTGTTGCTAGGGTGAAAGCCTTACTACACCCCTAACTCCTAATCAATTAACCCATAACCCCTAACCTCTAATCCCTTAAACCATAATCCATAATCCATTAACCATTAATGTACGTAACCCCTAAGCCCCTAACCCCTTAGCTCTTGAACCTTAATCCCTTAACCCCTAAAATCCATTAATCCCCCATTCCCCTAAACCTTAAACCCCAAAATTCTTTATTCCATCAACCTTAATCCCTCAATCCCTAACCCATAAACCCCTAAGCACTTAACCATGTAACCTATAAATCTGTTAATCCCTTATCTCTTAAACCCCACACCCCTAAATTTCTTAACCCCTAAGTTGTTAAACCTTGTCCCTTGAACCCCCTAACCCATAATCTCTTAATCCCTATCCTCTTAACCCCTAACCCAAAACGCCAATCCTTAAGACCTCAACTCTTAAACCCCTTGTAATAGGGCTTTTTCCCTAGCTACGAGCAGGAATGGCTACCTTCCATCTATAGGACGGAAGGGTAGGGTTGCTATGGATGAAAAACCCTACAAGAAGATGTTAGCTCTGAGCCATGGAAACCCTGCAAGAAACTATTAGAAAAATAAGAAATGGCTACAAGCAATCAAAGGAGAACTTGCAGCAAACTATGAGTAAATAAACCTGCAAATACATGATCTAGAAAACTAAACTATCAACAAAAACACATGGTTATACCTTCAGCCTTTGTGGAAATGGGCCACCATGTGCTAGCTTTGGAAGTACCTCTCTATGGAATGGGGTTTTGGCTTATGGAGTTATGGAGGAGAGGGGTGAATGGCTTGAGAGGAAAGGGTCTCAAGGCACTCACATGGGCCGCATAACGATAGGGAGAGAAGGAGTGAGTTGAGAGTGACCCCCACCCCTCTATTTATAGAATTTCTTTGAGATTTTAGGGTTTTAAGCCCTTGGTTAGGGATTTGGCCCCTTTTTGGGGCTTTAAGCCCCTTTCACCCAATTTTTAGCTCCTTTGGGGATTTTAAGCTCCTTTGAGGGTTTTTAGCCCCTTTTTGGAGGTTTTAGCCCATATGAGAGTTATTTTGGCTCTTTTTAGGGGTTTTTAATCCCTTTTCATTTTTTTCATCTTTTGCAAGGGTGTGGGGGTCAAATGAGGGTAGCGACATAGATGTCTTTGGGTGGTGTAGGTCATGTAGAGCTCATTGAGGGATTCTTTTGGGTTAACAAATTGCCCCTTGATGTGTGAGGGTAGGAGCTCATCATATGGTGGGCAGACATCATTTGATTTTCTGGGGAGAGGTGGTGCTTCATGGGCTGGGGCATGGTGGCTTTTGGTTTTTTTATTAATATGGTTCCCATTAATGGGTGAGATACAAATAATGTGCTACATGTATATGGACAAGGTGGGAATCCCCATGCTCGTAACGATGTCAAAAAAATAATGTGATCTAAGCTCTATAATAAAAGAGCCAATCATGTACAAATGTTGTTACAATAGAGGTTGCCTCAATGAGAGGCTGAATACAACACTGATTTGAAGAACTACTACATTGGACCCATAGAATTCTCATGGAACACTATATCTTCAGGACTGATGGTTTGTTGGATCTGGAATGGTACATAGTTGTAGGGACCTACTGGCGGAGAGTCATAGTTTCTATGGTACCAATATGCTGCATCAATCATAAATCTATATAGAAGCACTATTGGGGCTTCTGAACACTGTCTTCAATGCAAACTAGAAATCACAAGGGCCATGAACCTGTTTGGGTCCCTCAAATAGACTCATCAATGTGCTAGAGTTAGGTGACATCTAGGGTCTTTGACCAAATATTGCACGAACCAGTACCCTATACGAATCTCAATAGTGCGATGATGTAGCTGTAGTGGAGCACGTGAGACACAACCATCCAGAGAGGCACTGACAACTCCTCTCAAGTGGTCCAAGGAACTCATCAATGAGGTTAATGAAACTAGGATACAAGGACCTCTAGGTCTATCCTCTATAATATGTGTGTTGTCGTCGACAGAGGGAGACCTTCAACTGGCTAAGGCAATGGTGTTTCCTTGACTAGAAGCGTGAGGGAGATAACCGAAAGATGTGAGACAATCTGAGGATTGGCCCACTAAATTGGGGGGGGGAGTTGAACAGGGGCAGGGAATCACGAGGGACTCAAACTTCATTTCTTTAGAGTATGATGGTAGGGTGGACTAGGAAACAAATGAAACTGACTCATAGGAAAGGGATCATAGCTATAATACCGGGAATGTAACTACATATGAGAAATACTTGGGGGAGGTAGACACTTTTGGTATTGATGGGATCCAAGGAAGACACATCATAGAATACTCTAAACAAAGGCAACCCAAAGTGGGAATCCTGCCAAATTGTTATCTATGGGATGGTGTCTAGAGACACCGTTGTGGTATGATCTCGTGTATTTTTGGCGAGTCGAAGAAAGTAAATGCTTGATGGTGCTTTCAATTTTAGAGAGTCTCAAAGCATGAAGAAGACTCTAGTGGGGTATCTTTTTCATTGATAGTATCTTGTGCCCAAAAAGGGTTAAAAGTGTACATAGGAGAGCTTTCCCATCCTTTGGGGGATGGGAGACTTCTTTACAATTGGTAGTCCAATCAGGCCGAAAAAGGTTAAACCTGTACTGGCTGGACGGGCATTCAAATACTTTGATGACCATGAATGAAACCAAGTTTGGTCGGCGATCTTTTCTTGATGAGAATGTTGGAAAAGAGCTTAACGACAACCCACGGTGAGCTTTTTCATAAAGTTTGGCTAGTCTGCCCAAGAAAGAATAAAAGGATGCAGAGGGGAATGGTCTTGGCTTGAATGTGCCAAGGTGGTCCTTTTCATATGGTAGTCTACATGGTTCTTAAAAGGAGATAAACAAAGCTATGTATACACCATTTCTGAGACATT
Organism: Pseudotsuga menziesii; assembly: GCA_001517045.1. Classification (NCBI taxonomy): domain Eukaryota; kingdom Viridiplantae; phylum Streptophyta; class Pinopsida; order Pinales; family Pinaceae; genus Pseudotsuga; species Pseudotsuga menziesii. The sequence goes on from LPNX010348512.1 coordinate 45,538, forward strand.
AACGAGTGGGAGAGGAAGCAAATGCACTCGGCAATATTTTCATTCTTTTAGGAGTCATAAAAGAGCTTAACAGAAACTCCAGCATGATCAACCGATCGAGGGGGGAATTGATGGTGCCCCCATGTCAGGACAATGGATAGTGGTCAAAAGGTCATCCGTGCAGTATGGATGGAGTAGGTGGCTCTTGAACATACCAATACATGCATGGGATAGATCACGGTAGAGGCACATGAATCGGTGCAGCAGAGGCATGCTGATCGATGTGGCTCTCGAACAGAGGTTAGGAGAGTCTTGTGCGAGTTGTGGTGGATGGACTGGACCACATATGATGTGAGTGCAAGAAAAGAGACAGTTATATGCCAAATTTATGTGAAAGAAATTATATGCCCTCTAGGAAATGGTCTGGGAACCCACATAAGCTACAGTGGACAGATTAAATAGTTATATGCGAAGGGCATGTAAACTGAGGTGGCTTCCCAGAGATGGTCTAGAATCCTGCATAAGTTGCGGTGGTTATGTGATGAAAATATAGGTCTGGAGACACTTATATCAGAATGCGGTACGTAAACTGAGGTAATGCTTGGGAAGTGGCCCCAAAAATTACTTATTAAAGATGATACGATGGTCTCATTGAAATATCAAGGATGAAATTCTGAGCCTGGAGGTGTGAAGGGCATCCCAAATAGACTTCGCGTGACTCAGACTTGCAGCTAATGGTGTTGCCTCTAGTGATGTGATGCATAGGGGAAAAATAAACCAAATGGGGGACTATGGGTACGGATCTAGATCAATGTACAATGTGTGATTCCCATGGTGGTATGGAAATCGACTCGACTCCGGGTAATGTCCTAAGGAATCAATGTGGAGGGAGGCATTCTAAAGGTCATTTCTTGCCCTAGGAGCATTGTGCAACCGAGGAGATATGGAGAGCACTAGACCCCCAGGACAGGTCTAGGGACCTGATAGTATGGTAGCATGGTGGTAGCTAGTTCATACGTGAAACATACTATGTGCATGTGAAGATGTGGTACTGTATCCTCCAGTGGGATATCCTTATGTGTAGAACTATTACCGGAGGGGGACTATGACTTGTGGTAAAAATGTTGCAAAACAAAAATGGAAAAAACTATGCTATAAGGGCCTCATAGTGGTCGTATAGGGCATAGACTCTCTTGAGGTGGAGCCTATTACAAGGCTTCTTCAAGAGGCGACCATCTGAGTTAGCGAAGAGGTATGCCCCCTTGTCGAGATGAAGGTCATTGGCAAGGTGTGGTGATGAAATCTGGTCTTTTATGGGAAGCACTGATTCCACACTATGGTTCAAAGGGAATGGGGTAGAACTAGAAGCAGTCTTACATATCTCTCCTTCATCGCGTAAGTGGCGTTGGGATATATCAGGTGGATCTTCCACAGCCGATGAGACAGGAGGGAAACTAGTGTTAGAGATTATGTAAATGGTATTGGTTGTGTTTTTGGTGGCCTTGCCCCCAGTCTCTGTTGGAGGAAGAGGGGCAGGCTTGGAGACGGGAGGAGTCTTTGATGGACCCAGAGGTAGGTGCAACATCATCTCAATTGGCTGGATTGGATTCAACACATCTTGGGGCCTCATAGGTAGCATAGGTGGTTCAAGGTACCACACAGGAACTCCCGATGTGAAATCCTGTAAATTGCGGGTTGCAAAGATAGACTTACCCACAATCCTAGATGGTAGGAAAAGGAAAAGGAAAATGATCGTTTTGAAAGGGAATGAACCCCAATGTTTCCCTCGTAACTGAGGTTGAGGTTGAGACTGAGTTTGCGACTGTGGCTGGGGTTGTGACTACGGATGGAGCTTCAGCTGTGAATGGAGTTGTGGCTGCAGATGGAGCTACGGCTGTAGCTGGTGCTACAGCTGCGGTTGGTGCTGTAGTTGGGGTTTGGGTGTATCAGTGCTAGATGATAGCATGCACAAATCCACAGTATCACTTGGTGTCAATGGAGGTGACATGAAGGGGAAGGGATCCGTCATAGAGGAGTCAATAAACAACCCAGGGCCTACGTTCAATCATGGTGGGGCATTTGTGTTGTCGACAGTAGTGTCGACGGTAGGGATAACATTGGTTAGTGTCGTTGGCCCTTGTGGATCATGGTAATCCAGTTTATCCACCATCACAATATTCCTGTCATGAGGGAACATCATAAGGCAGAACATGGTGGATGCCACAGCTTTCATGGAGTACATGTAGCTTCGTCCCAATAGTAGGTTATAGTCCAACTATGCATTGACCACCTCAATGTCAATTAGGATTGTCTTCCCTACTAAAGTTATGGGGACATGAGGAAGGATGCCTTGGGCCCTTGTGGGGTGACCATCGTAATCACAGAGTATAGTAGTGGACGGTTGAAGGGTAGGGGACCCAAGTTTCTATGAGATAGAAGTTGACATAACATAGGTGGATGCCCCTTCAATGACGATGCATTGATGGACCACCAAATTTCGGATTGAGACCTGAATTTGAAAGGCGATGGTGGATGGCATTCTGGGTTCTCCTTGATCCAAATCGAATGTGATCAATTTGGAATCAAAGGGTTCCACCACACCTAGTGCGGATAACAATGCATTCTGATGTGGTGGGCACATTTTGAGCACCTCGAGAGCCGACATGGCTGTAGGTGACTAGGCCAAGTCATCAACGATGTTATAGTTCACTACAGCTCTAGCCGTGGCATTGTTGGAAACTCATCGCATGGGGGGTGTGGGGGAAAAGGGGGTAAGTGAAGAGGTATGTTGGTGGCCTTGGATGTGGATGTCACTGATGGGTCAGCGGTTTTGGTAGTGGACTCACATTGGTTCCTCTTGGTCTGCAAGTTAACCTTGTGAGTTGTCATGGCTAGCAAGTGATGAACCCCTATCTATGTAGGTGGGGCTATAGTAGGAGTTGTGGGGACAAGTGGGGGCATGGGTGTTGTTTCTACTAACCCTTGGAGTGGTAACTAGTTCTGGAGCACCATGGGTGGAGGACCTGGTGGTGTTGAGTTGCGTTGATCTGGGACAGCCGCATTGGTACTGCATTGAGCTTCGTTCTGAAGAACCTACTTGGTGCGGCCCATGAAGGGGCACTCATGCATATAGTGCCCATAGACATAGCATAGTTTAGACTTGATTTGTCTATAATGGATCATTTCATCTAGGTGGGTTGGATTGTGGGCCACCTCCTTGCCGCTGGTTGTTACCCCAGTTCCTAGTTCAATTATTTCTACCTTGACCTTGTTGGTTATTGGGGGATGGTTGGTTGGGATGATTCTACTAAGAAAAAACTTGTCCCATGGGTGCTGATGGAGATGGGGAGAGGGATGGAGAGGCTTGCATAGGTGGTGCATAGTAAACTTAGGGGGCTTGGGGTGCCACAAATTCGGTCATTTGTCCTTAATATTGTTGTGCCAACCAAGTAGGTGCATGGGCCTACTATTGTGGCACGGGTTGTACATATGAGGTTGTAGATCCAGATTGATACATCATTCTGGAATAGTCAAGAGCTTGGTTTGGGTAGGCAACACTAGGGGTGCTACTTGGGTGGAGTTGCATCATGGGTGGTGTCGCCTGACATTGTGTTTGGTGGGAAATAGAGCCTATGATGTCATCTATGGCATGGGATTCCCCCAATGCATCTCGGTAGGAGGTTCCTGCATGAGGAGAGTCTCGAATGATGGTGTAGAGGTATCTAGACTATGCATAAATGAGGTCAAACTGTTGGGCCTTTAAGATGGCATCTTCCTCTGTTTGGGGACATTCGGATGTGGCGTCCTTGGCTATGGGTGGCAGCAATGTTTTTAAGAACCAGTCAAGGAAGAACCCAACTCCACCCATATAAGAATCCTCCCCTAATCTGATACTTTGTGTCAAGTCCTCGACCCTCTAAATCCTATCATCAAGCGTGATCTTGCACAAGCTGCAACGTCACTGCCACTCATGGTTGTGGTCAGTTATGTGGGTCGCAGTGTTTTGGTGACAAGATAGCAATATTTCCACCCCTTCATCATATCTGACGGGGACTTGGAAATACTGCAGGAACATAAAGGCTAAGGAGTTGAAGTCTGGGTACTTGGCTTGTGGTAGCTCAATGTACCATTTGGCTGTCGCACCTGTGAGGGTGTGTTGGAAAATTTTGAGTCTGATCAAGTCATCTACGATGTTGTTTGATGAGCACCATAGATGAAATGTCATTATGTGGTTTTGAGGGAATTCCCTTGCCTTCCCTTCAAACTTAGGGATGTCTGAGGGGAGTTTGGTTGGCATGGGATGCCAAAAGATTTGATGACAGATAGGGTCATTGGTTATCCTAGCCAAGTCAAGTAGGTTGAGGCATGCCATGAAAGGGAGGTTTGACCCAAGTTTGATCTGTGACAGACCAACAATGGTGGTGGGGTTTGCAGGAACATGATGTACCTGCACGACTGGGGGTACTTATGGCATAGTTGTGGATGGGAAACTGCCCCCAGGTATGGTAAGTGGATCAGTGTCAGCGGAAGGGCCACCCCCCTAGGTATGACAAGTAGGATAGTTTGACTAGTGGGTGCAAGTGGAGGTAGTTGAGTTAGGACAGTATGTATGGTAGTACTAGGACCACCTGCAAGTGTGTTGGTGGTGGTGTGAGGTATGGACATGGTTCCACTACCAATCACCAATCCAAAAAGTGGATCCGTTTTTGCGCCAGCCATGGGGATAGATGGTGCAGTGTGTAAATCTGGCTTAGATTGATATGATTATGAGTCTGAATCAGAGGTTGTGTGGCCTTCTGACGGTGTAGAGGGTCATCGAGAGTGGTCTCAATGATGTTGGTTCAAGGACCCAAACTGTGGTGGATCGCCTCTTAGGCATGAAGAAGAGCATGGAGGATCAATTGTGTCTAGTTGGTAGATCAAGTGGTTTAATATGGTAATGATGTTATGGACCTCTATTTCAGTGGCTTCCTATTGGATTTCAGGTGGTCACTCAGCCACCAAGACTACCAGGAGACAACGCTTGGCTTTTTCCTCATGGGAGTGCTAGTCAATCGGTAGGAGTTGTTGCTCGTTTCGCTTGGCAATTCCTCTCAGTGTCCAGCTGCTTTTGGGTTCCCGTGGTACTCCTCACAACGATTTTCAAGGCTAAGCCCAAGTACTTCCCATGGTTAAGGTAGTCAAGGACTTATGTCCTCTAATACTGTAATATTTTGAATTAATGTAAATTGATAGATTTTAATGGTTGGCTCAGCCTCATGAACTGATTTTGGTTAACCTACTTGGTGTGGTTGTGTGCATGTTCAGTGTATGAAAAATTATACACTTTTAGATTAGTTTTTGTTATGATTGCAGTTATGTTTTATGAATACTTCACATATGTTTATGGTTTGTTACAGAGTTTACAGAATGGGCAACCTGTTATGAAACCAGTGAATATTTTAACATAAAACTTGAAACATGCAACTAATGAACTTGAACTATTGTAGACCATCTAGGTGAATACCTTACACCTATATTCATTTTTTATCAGGAAATAATGCTGGGATCTTAACACAATGGGACTAATCCCATCCGTAGATCCTCAGGTCACTCTCTGAGTGCAAGGTTGGTCAACAAGGAGGATGCAAACACTATGAGACCCCCTAGGCCTACCACCCCCTCTAAAGCAATCACAAGTGCATTTCCTATTACTATATGAGCTTGACACTTCATCTTATCCTAGAATACTCCGGAGGGTGATGACTGGGTAGAGGAGGAAGGGCTAGGCAAGGGGTTAATTTCCAATGTTTAATTAAAAATTGAAAACTAATATTACTTAAAACATACTCAAATATACTAATAACCAATCAAATCTATCATTAATTTGCAGAAATTGTTTGCAGAAAGAAACAGGCTGCTAGACAATGGCGGCAGGGCCACCCTGACAGTCCAAATAGAAAAAAACTGAATCCTGAGAGATAGGTCTCCCTTTTCAGGGCAAATGTAGCGAGGGGGTCACCAATTTTTTCCAAAAATAGGCGAGGGGTCACCCAAAAACTGAAAAGAGGCCTGATCGGGCTCCTAGGAGTGAAGACGCACTTTTCAGGCCCAAATGAGCGACTACGTAAAGCCTTTAGGGCCTGAATCAGCGACTGGGATGATTTTTTTTTTTTGCAGGTCGTGCTTTTCAGGCCTAATTAAGAAACTGGGTCGCTCTTTTCGGCACGATATGAGCGATCTGGCCCAGAAACTAAAAAATTTTAAAACCTGAGCTGGGAATGACTGACAATAACTTGTACTGTGGTCGAACGGGCTCGGGTTGGCTTTAAGGAGGCTTGACTATAAAAGTAAATGCAGAAAAAGAAGAGATCTAAAATAGATTTAACAAAAATTTAAACTAGGTTAACAAAACAAAAATAAAACTGAAAAATTGAAAAACAACCCAGGGATCCTATGGGATCGACCTGGTATGGTCGCCAAACTATAGTAGGGATTTCGCCCTAGCTACGAGCAAGAATGGATGCCTTCCATATATAGGAAGAAAGGTTAGGGTTCATGTGGATGAAAAACCTTGCAAGATGTTAGCTCTGAGCCATGGAAACCTTGCAAGAAACTATTAGAAAAATAAGAAATGGATACAAGCAATCATAGGAGAACCTACAGCAAACTATGAGTAAATAAACCTGCAAATAAACATGATCTAGAAAACTAAACTATCAACAAAAACACATGGTTATACCTTCAGCCTTTGTGGAAATGGGCCACCATGCCTTGGATTTGGAAGCGCCACTCTATGGAATGGGGTTTTGGCTTGTGGACTCTATGGAGGAGAGAGGTGAATGGCTTGAGAGGAAAGGGTCTCAAGGCACTCACACGGGAAGCATAATGATAGGGAGAGGAGTGAGTTGAGAGTGACCCCCACCCCTCTATTTATAGTTTTTCTTTGATATTTTAGGGTTTTAAGCCCTTAGTTAGGGATTTAGCCCCTTTTGGGGCTTTAAGCCCCTTTTGCCCAATTATTAGCTCCTTTGGATATTTTAAGCTCCTTTGAGGGGTTTTAGCCTCTTTTTGGAGGTTTTAGTCCCTATGAGAGCTATTTTGGCTCTTTTTAGGGGTTTTTAATCCCTTTTCATGTTTTTGAGCCTTTGCAAGGGTGTGGGGGTCAAATGAGGGTAGCAACATAGATGTCTTTGGGTAGTGTAGGTCATCTATAGATCATTGAGGGATTTTTTTGGGTTAACAACTACTTCAAAAGATGGTTTCAGGAGGTACCTTGCCCGCAATACCATTCCTTCATTCGACACCCATTGATGCAAAGAAAAGTAAGTTGGTTGAACTTCCACATTCAGGTAATCACTACAACAATCTTTTCATATGTGGATAAAGGTACAATTCTCATTTTGCTTCGCACTTGGTTTCATTGGAAAAGCTCATATACTTGAATAAACATGTTTTGTTTCTCATTATGGTAGGGAAATTTCTATATAGATAAAATGTTGCATTCTTAGTTTAGGGAATAATGCAACTTCGTTTTTTTTTTCTTTTTCAAATAAAAGAACTAAGAAGAAGATCATGTTAATGACTAAACCAAAACAATTTTACATCATTATTCATTTTCATACATACTATACCAGTTACTTAAGACCAACTTTAAATATCATGGGGATTTGTCATAAATTAATGTCTATCTAAAACCTAGAGGTCACTCGTACATCCTAGCTTCATTATCATGGCATGTTATTTAAGCATCTTTACCAAGGATAATTTTAGGGGCGAATTTTATCCCAGTGGGCTATTTTTCCATATTTTTCTCCCAAAAAACATTCACCATTTTGCATTTTTTGAAGCCCTGTTTCACCCAATTTTGATGGAGTAAATTTTTTCACCCTAAAAATCACCAAATTATTATATAAACGATATAAAATCCTTGGAAATTAAAATATTTTTTGAAAAATATCTCCAATCATTTTATAGTTGGCATTTTAAGAATTGGTAATATTCGCCAATATTTATACACTTTTAAATAAGTATGGTTCCTTAAAATCTTCATTGATCTTTACTACAGGGTAGCATAAGGGTGAATGAAATTCCTAGTTTGTGGGGAACCCTAATATAACTCTATATGAAAGAGATAATATTTGTGACTAGAGACACCTTTCACTCATTATCTTATGGCTCCATCCACTTTACACTAAATCCATCAATCGTGCGTATGTTTGATTCAGTAGATTCCTCTTGCAGGCTTTATTTTTCCATGATAATAAAAAAAAGAGAAGACTAGTTGTCCTCCAATCCATATACCATCCCACCCTGTAGCATGGTTTTCAAAGCTACTCCCCCGCCACTCCTTCATAGGCAAAATCATTTGCTGAATATCTATAGGGACTGGAAACATTGGGACAAGAGCCTCTGATAGAAAACAGGTTTAAGAGGTTAACCCGTCGAGGTACTGAATAGGCTCGCTCATAGTGGGTACTAACCTGTGGTATGACCAGGTAAACCCGATGGGGTACTGAACAGGCCTGGTTGAAAGAGGAGAATTTTCCTGGGAAGGACAACTTGTTAAAAAGAGAGAGAAAAAGTCTTAAAAAAAAAGAGAAAAAAAATATATATGAAAATGACTCTGTGATATTAAAGGTTGTTGTGGATCTACTTGAGGAAGGTATGCATGGTTGATCTAAAATGAACTCCATCAATCTGCCCTTTAAGAATGTTTGTAAGTTGCACTTAAGACCCTGTTGTCTAAATTCATACCATACCTAGGATGTCACTATCCTAGAAGTGGGATCCATAAACTTAGGAGTCTTATGAACTTGAAATGCAAACTCTGTCCATAATTACTTAAATGATGATAAACCTTTGAGAAGTAGCAGGGATTACTGGTTTCCTATAGGCTTTATAGACTATCTATACCCTCATTTTTTTTATTTTAATCCAATCTTAATTCATTCATGGCACGAGGACATGCCATACCTTCAGTCTGGGGAAGGGAGTCTCAATTAATTTATATGGTCTTCATAAGCATGAATTATTACTAGTGGCGAACTCCTATGTATTAAGAAATCTTAAATAATACAAAGTTGTTTTGGTCATCTCATAACATAACTTTTTTTTCTAAGTTCTATTTTTCATGTAGAATAAAGATGGCTTCGTTTTGCTGAACGATTTCCTATAAACTATTTATGATCAAGCAGATTTTTTGAATAGATGAAAGACCACTTCTGTTTCATTCATGGCATGAGAACGTGTCATACCTTTGGTCTATGGGTATGTTGGGCCCCGAAATTGTCTTTTGTAATGGTCTTATTTATATTAATTTCCGACCTATTTACCGTAATTTGATACATCTATGTTCAATAAGGTTGTCTTTTACTTTGTGTTATAAATTAAAATCTCGTAAATGTAAAGTAAGACAAATATGTTATTTTTATGTATTAAATGTAGTATTTTGCAAATAATAGACATTATGCACTCCATTTAGCCCCTTCTTTCCATCCTAAGTTCCGCACTAGGTTTGATGACATGTTTTCTTTTATTAGGTTCCTCATTTGGTTTACCCTTGTATTCTATTTTCTCACTAGCCCTGTTGATCCTATATATGAAAATCAAACCAAGGACTAATCATAAGTTTCATGGAAATACTTTAAATAAAACTTAATGGAATATCAAAGAAGGATTATTATTAATCTTTTTAAGATAAAATTTGTTTAAAATATAAAGTAAAAAGAAATTAATATAAAACAATTGTGGAAACACATAAAATAAAATATGGGGAAAAGGTTTAAAGTGGGAATGTGTTAAAGTATGATAATTACATGATAATAAGCCATAACATATTTCAATTGCTTAAAACACATAAAACATGAATGGATTTCCTTTTATGTTTTATAACCATTTCGTTGACTTCCCACTTAAACAAATATATTAATATGATGCCCTTTCATGTTTTAAATCTTATTTCCATGGTTTAATGCTTATGTAACGTTATGTGCAAGCTGTGAAACTCACGAGGAGGAGGGCATGCAGCATGAGGATGAAAAGGATGGAGAATCACATGATGCAACAATAGAATCCGACCATGATATGAATCTATAACCCAACCATAAATGTGGCCAACAAACTAGCATAAAATCCGCTCATAATCCAAATTTATGAGCAAATTTTAGTTACAGGTCATTTGAACATTCATCCATACGCCCATGCCAACCACATGCTTTTAACAGACAGTTTATTTTCGGCTATATTTACAAGAAAAAAAAGTGAAACTAAAAATTCTGGCACATGGGTTTTGTGCAGAATAGGCCCATTTCAATCTCAAAAAGGAATTTTCACAAAATACAAAGCCATTTGGGAGAAAATCATGGTTCTCTAAAACCATCTTTTCCTAAAATTATGGTTGGTCGTTTCCTGAATTCATTCCTGTTTTGATGGGTAGTTATTACAGCTGTAATGAACCTCTATTTTTAGCAAGAGTTGGTCGACCTGATCTCCATTGTAATCATCATATAAATACCTCTTTGGTTTTGAAGAGGAGGGGAGAAAAACACTTTGTTAAACTTTTTTTTTGTTTAATAAAAAGTCTCTATTTCAGTTGTTGGTGATCATTCTCATTTTTCTGTAAATGATCGGTGACTGAGTAGCGTAGGAATGCAGCCCCTGATTGCTAAGAAGGGCCCCTCAACAACTAGAGGTTCTATTTGTATATATTCATCAATTTATTTTTATCTTTGTAGCTAAGACATGTTAGAATAATCAACCCATAGTTACCTACATTTGACATTAATTAATCATTTTTGTCTTATTACCTAGATTCCTAGATTCCATTCTATGCTAGTTGCCTTCCACATGTCCTAGAAGTCAACACATGCTAAAACTAAGTCATGGAGCACTTGGGAAACATCCTGGAAACCAATTTTAGCAATTATTCTTTATTCCTGGTTCCTTAAATTGCAAATCTTCTTTTTTTGAAAGATGCCTTGCTTTACAGTTGTTTTAAGGCAAAAGAAAAAGCTAGTCTAGGTGTAACTTCCTTGTTTTTTTCCCACATCATCCTCCCCCTTTTTCTTGAATTAAAAGCATGTATGATTTTTCTTTCCATCCCTCTTTAGCTTCACCACTTGACTTACCAAATTCATGATCATCTTCATAGATTTAAAAACTGCTTTATGCACCTATGGGGGATTTGACTAGTTTTGGTAAGCCTTCTTTTTTACTATTTCGAATAGAATCCTTATGCATTCAAACCTATCATGTAATTATATATTTGAGAAGCCTATTACTTCAAAAGGATGGATATTGTACACTTACTCAATACAAATTAGTTTTATGCTCCAATTTCAATCTCCTTTGGTGTGAATTTTGCATGTTTAATTAGCAATTTTGTGAGTGTTATTGTTCTATCTCTTGGGTTCAATTTCCACATGGTATTATATCCTTTTTAGATCAATTTATCTCCTTCCATATTTCTATTTTAGGTTCGACATCTTCACTGGGAGCACATTCTGTTTACTGGAGGGAACAGTTACTAAGGTATAGACCAATCTCAGAAGATCATCTTGACTCCATTCAATTTATTTGAGTGGAAAGTTGAGAAGGAGATATTTTTGAGAGAGAAATGTCTCTACAGGGTGATCATGGCAACTGAGGTAGAGCCCAATGCAGCTGCAGAGAAAATTATATGGCACAACAAGGGGGATGAGGCATATGGTTTTTTGTGTCTGAGCATTTCAAGAGACCTCCTCTTCGATCTTGATGGATTGAAATCACCTAATGAAATGTGGGAGAATATTGTAGAGATTTTTGGAAATACAAATGAGATGAGAGGACATCAAATTGAGAATGAGCTGATATCCTTGAGTCCCAGTAGCTTCGAATCATTGCAACTCTACTTTTCCAAGTTTAAGGCCCTTGTCTTGCAGCTAAAACAGTGTGGGATCAAAAAGAAGGAAGAGAAACTAGTCTTGGCTATACTCTCTAAGCTTGTTCCTGACTATTAAGTGTTTTTTTTTACCTTCCATGCCACCAAGTTGACAGCACAAGCCTGGAAGATTCCTAAGCTTGTAGAGTTCATGGAATCCATCACACATGAGCAATATAAGTTGGTGATTATGGGCACCATAAAACATTCAAAATACCATGCTTTGGTTGTTTTAGATTCAAGGTTGGATTCAAAAAGCAAGAAAAAAGCTAAAAATCCACCTGAGCAAAAGAGAGACAAGTAAAAGTCTCAAGAGGAGCCCCAAGGCTCCAAGAAGAACTCCCAGAAGAAGAAGAATAAAGGAGAAATGAGCAAGTCCACATATTGAAGTAAGGGCTATCATCCTAAGAGCTTTTGTATGAAGAATCAAATTGACATGTTGACCAAACTCCTGGAGAAGAATAACATCTCCCTTCCTGATTGCTCAAAGAAGAAGGATGAAGGATCAAATTCAGAAGACAAAGAAAGAGTACATGCCTTGGTTGTTGGAACATCAAGCTCACCTAGCTTCATCATAGATTCTGGAGCTTCTAGACATATGGCTTCAACAAAGGAGACATTCTCCTCTCTTGACATGTCGAAAGGTCCACCAATAGTTTTGGGAGATGAATCTCTCACTGACAATTTGGGGAAGGGTAGCATTGATCTTGACCATGGTAATTTCAATAATGTGTTGTATGTTCAAGGTCTTTCGTATAATCTCTTGTCAGTGTATCAGATGAATCATACTAGGCCTTTGAAGAATGTCATCTTCTCCCGTGATGATGTTGAAATCACTGAGATTTCGAATGGTAAAGTCATAGCAAAAGGTGTTGATGATCACACTTCGAAGGTATACAAGTTTTCCCATTTTCTACCCTACTCAAACCCCTCTGCTCTTCTAATTCATGTTAATGAAGCAAGAAATAGTTGGCATCAAATATTTGGCCATCTTAACTACAAATATCTTTCTGATTTGAGTGAAAATGATATGGTCATAGGGTTACCAAAAATCAAGTTTTCTAAGGGAGTCTGTTAAGATTGTATCCTAGGAAAACACCTAGAGCACAAGTATGAGAGAGCTAGTGATGAGAGAACCTCTGCACCTCTTGATTTGATCCACAGTGACATTACTAGTTCATTCCCTCATATGTCAATGATTCAAGCCAAATATGCACTCACCTTCATAGATGAATTTTCAGGTATTGTTTGGTTCACTTCCTAAAGCATAAGTCTGAATTTTTTGACCTCTTCAAAGTCTTTAGAGCCTTGGTTGAAAACGAGTCTAGGAGGAAAATCAAGATCCTCAGATCTAAAAATGGTGGTGAGTATGTCAAGTATGATTTCATTCGGTATTGTAAAGATGTAGGTATCTAGATGCAGCATTCAATCCCTTACACACTACATCAAAATGGTGTGGATAAGAGAAAAAACAGATCACTAAAAGAGATGGCAACCTGCATGATGGCGGCTAAGAATTTGCCACCAAATTTTTTGGGCCGAGGCTATAAATTGTGCATCCTACATCCAAAATGGGGTGCCTCGTAAGCATATTGATGGTATTACTCCTTTCGAGGCTTGGAGTGGGCACAAGCCATATGTGACCCATTTCACAATTTTTGGCTCAAAGGCTTGGGCTAGAATTCCAACTGAAAGGAGGAAGGATTTGCAACCCCGAAGCCAAGAGTGCGTATTTGTTGGGAATTCTAAATATTCAAAAGGGTACAAGCTGATCAACTTGAGGACTAACAAATCTTTCATTGATAGAAGTGTTTAGTTCAAAGAAGAGCTTTTAGCAGCAGTTGAAGTTGGAGAGTCCTCTTCATCACCAGAAGCATTGATTGTAAGTGAAGAGACTAATGAGTTTGATGATTCTGATATGTCTGATAATGATGATTTGATTGTAGATCCTAATAGTCCTACAAGATAAAAATGTTAGATTTTGTCATTCAAGCTAGCATTATGGTCTTAGGATCTTTAACTGAGAGAATAACATGCACATCAATAAACACAAGAGACAAGAGACACAAAGAATTTTCCTTGGGGAAACCATAAAAGAAGAAAACCCCACAACTTCTGCAGAGATAGAATCAACACCAAAAGTAAAACCAAAAAACATAAAGATGATCTCCCGACAGCAGTAGTCTCTCTCTTTGATCCCATTGTCTTCTCTCTCACTCATGCGCCCCAATGAGTGAGTGTCTGTGTGATAAATAGAGAGGCTCAATCTCTATTTATATTCTTTCGTTCACTTGAAACCCACTCCAACATGTTGGCTTCACTTAATAATTACTTACTAGAGCCAACATCTCTAGGAGTGTCTAATAACCCTAGTGCCCCACAACTTGTGGGGACTTTGCCTCCTCCGACCAACAAGGAGGGTTATCCTTAACACAACGGTGGGGACTATTGCCCTGACTTACAATGACTCACCTAGGGTCGACTTCTCTAGGATAGTCTAATAACCCTAGGGCCCCACAACTGTGGGAACTTTAACCTTTGACCAATAGGAGGGTTACCCATAATGACTTGACATGACTTGTTTACATTATAGAACCTCCCGATAGGAACATCGGGGCATGACATGACTCAAATACATTACAGACACATCCCAAAATAAACATCGGAGTACAATACATAAGATATATAAGTGAATACATTATGAAGTTACAATTATATCAACACTCCCTCTTAACTAGGAAGGTATTCTCTCGACACAATTTATTAGCACAAGCGTTCTTTTATGTATCATCTGGATCATCATCGAGTCCTTGTCATCTTCAAGTCATCTTCATCTTCAAGTCATCTTCATCACTGGATCTGGATTATCACTTGATCTGGATCATCATCACTGGATCTGGATCATCACTCGATCTGGATCATCATCACTAAATCTGGATCATCACTCATTCTAGATCATCATCATTGGATCTGGATCATCACTCGATCTGGATCATCATCACTACTAGATCATCACTATTGGATCATCATCACGGGTGCTATCTCATGATTCTTCTCTTCACAGGAAGTTCTACAGAGCCAACCCTTTTTCATGATGGTTGTAGGCCTAGCCTCCATGTAGGTCTTTTCCAGCACATATATCTAACCCTAAGTCAGAATGGCCTACCCAACACTTATATCTAATCATGTAGGAACTAATCCTATAATCACATCATAAAGGCATGCCGAGCACTCACATCTGACCATGTGGGAACACATCCCACAACCCTGTCAGAAAGGCCCAGTACTCACTTCTGACAACCAATGTCAGAAAGGCTCAGCACTTACATTCGACCATGTGAGGAACCAATCCTCCATGCCGAAAGGCTCTATCCTTACATCTAACAACCAATGTCAGAAAGGCTCAGCACTCATATCTGACAACCAATGTTAGAAAGGCTCAGCACTCATATCTGACAACCAATGTCAGAAAGGCTCAGCACTTATCTTCGACCATGCGAAGAACCAATCCTCCATGCCGAAAGGGCTCTGCACTTACATCTAACAACCAATGTAAGATAGGATATGCACTCACATATGATCATGTAGGAATCAATCCTACAGTCACATCAAAATGGCTCTCAGTCCCAGACTGAGCTTTCCTGGTAACCGACCAGGTGCCTCCATTCCAAGAATGGCATTCAACGCTTATATCTGATCATGTAGGAAACAATCCTATAGTCACATTAGAATGGCTCAGCACTCAGATCTGACATGTGAGGAACTAATCCTCTCATCATGACAGAATGGCTTAGCCCTTACATCTGACCATGGAAGGAACCAATCCTGTTACCATGTCAGAATGGCTCATGGACTCATCAGTTCCCTTTGGAGGGAACCTTGATCTGGAGAACACCAAGCTTCACCCTGAAGTACTCAAACTTCACTCCGGCTAATGCTTTCATCAACACATCATCTATATGTTCATCTGTCGCAATATACTGGAGCTTCACTGCTTCCCTCTGCACCATATCCCTAATATAGTGATACTTGATCTCGATATGCTTCGACTTGTCATGGAACACCAAGTTATCCAACAAATTCACACAACTTTGGTTGTCATAATATATACAAGTAGCATCCAACTGGAGATCAAATAAATCAAATAGTAGCTTCCTCAGCCATACTACCTCACAACTAGCTGAACAAGCTGCGACATACTATGCTTCAGTTGTACTCAGTGCCACATAGGATTTCTTCCTGCTAAACCATGAGATCACACCTGATCCCATACTGAATCAAAACCCTAAAGTGCTCTTCCTCTCAATGGCACTACCTACCCAATATGAATCAACATAACCCTCCAAGTTAATCTTCTGATTCACCTCAAACTTGAGCCCATAATCAATTGTACCCCTCAGGTACCTTAGAATATGCTTTGCAGCAATCAAGTGAACATGTCTCGGATCTGTCAGGAACTGGCTCAAGGTGTTCATAGCAAAGCAAATATCTGGTCTCGTGTTCATTAGGTACATCAAGGACCCAATCATCTAATGATACATCATAGCATCAACTGCTTCTGATAAAGAATCACTCAATAGATCCAGGTTCAATTCCATAGGTGTGGTCATGGCCTTGTAGTCCATCATCTTGAACCTCTTTAGGATCTCTACTGCATACTTACCTTATCTGAGGGAGATTCCATCTGCATTCTACCACATCTCCATGCCTAGAAAATAGTGCATCGACACATAACAGGAGCATCACTGGTCTTCCTCCTTCAACCTTGAAGCAAAGGTTGGAATCCGCTTTACTCTTGGTAAAGCCTAGAGTCATCAGTAATCTATCCATCCTGTCGTACCATGTCAAACCTCAGGATCTTCTGTAGTCACTCCCTCTGAAGCATCATACTCCCTCTGTCTTATGTACTCTATGCACTGAAACATTCTATACTAGAGTGACAAGTAACTTCCTCTGATACTAATATTCTATGTATCCATCTAGGATCACTGGATACCAAGATCCTATATCTTGATCTTTTTCAAAATGTTCTTCTCACACCCATCTGTGAGCTTGTCATCCTCTATAGGCTTTCATCTTCAACCTGTAGTGAAGGTTAAGATCTTCATCAATCTCCTCATATATGTGTTATCCCATACGTGTCTTTTGAGCTTGTACAAGGCCTTCTTTCATTTGCACACATGATTCTACCTGTCATGTGACTTTACTTCCAGTGGCTGCAAATGTCTCTTTGTAGTCTATGCCTTCTTTTCGTGAGAAGTCTCATGCTACGAATCTTGCCTTGTATCTCGTGATGTTTCCATCTATTGTATGATGGAGCTACAAACTTCCCTTCACATATCGATACAGCATCCTAGACATCATTCTTCTTGAACCGGTCTTCCGTTTCTTCTTGGTTACTTCTTCATAGCTGGAAGGTTCTGCATCAATGATGTCACTGCATTCATCATATTATTCTTCACCTTGAACTATCATCACTTGTTCTTCAGAACAAGTCTCATCCTTCTTTTCTTGTAGGTGATTATGTATGCAATCTTTCCTACAAGTCAAATGCATTTTCATGGTTAGAAACATATAATAAGGAATATTCATAATGGAAAACTCTTATGCATAAATATGTGATCATGCAACTATTTTAGCCAATACAACATTCATCCATATCTCACAGAAATGTTTCTAGATGCCTTCCATCTCTACCAAGACAACATTGAGATTGTGCACTAATCCAATATTTCTTCAAAGAGGTTTAATTCTAGATAAGTAGCAATGGAGAGTTGTATAGCACCATGAGCTACTTACCCATCACATGCATGTTAGTAGTATACTGTCATTAATGCAAACATTCTATCATGCATAATACATTAACTGAATATAAACAAATGCATAACAAAACAATATCATGAAATGGCAATTGAATACTTATCTTTATTTGTTTCGTGGGTAGACTCCTTCTTGAGCCTTCAGCTTCATCATCTTCTTCATTCATAATAGCATCGTTTCTTATCCAAATGCTAAGATGGATAAGAGGTTCTTCAAGAGTTGAGATCTTCATATTCCTCATCGCTTGAGGTATCTTCTCTGGATGGTGAGAGCTTGATCTTCAGTTTCTCCATGATCTTCTCTTCTCTTATTATGAGTCGAGCTTCTTCTTCTTCCCAGAGTCTGCTGAAAGTAATCACTTTCTTCTAGCACACATTCCTTGCATGAATGAATCCCATGATCCCGGGTGGTCATTCAAGGTGGTTATCACAACTTCTACATTCTCCACTTCTTCTTCTACTGCTTCAAGTTGTTCTTTTATTTGAGAGACCCTTGTAAAGTATGACTGAATGGTCTCTACATTCTGGATCTTCACATTCTTCAACTAGTTTCTTAAGGTCATATTCTGATTTATGGTCTTCCCTTCAAATAGCTTGGTCAAGGAATCAAACATATTCGATGTATTTAGGGAAGACACTTGTGGTACAAGGCGATTCATGATTTAATCAACAATGATCTTCTTGGCCTTGACCAAGTTCTTCTTTTGTAAGGCTTCTAGCCTCATCTCCCTCTGGAATTGGAACCTCTCTACTCATGTAGGTGTCCAATTCATTTTCTTTAGAGAGATAAAATACTTCCACGCTTGGAAGTTGTCAACTTCACCAATCTGATGTGATAGATCACTTTGAAATGAGAAACTCAAATGAAAATAGCAAAAGATTAGATCTTACCGATTTGAGGTGTCCGTCTTGGTTCCGGAGCTAGCTGATCTAGGGTTTGTAAGAGAAACCCTAATTTTCAAAACTTGAAATCTTTTAGATCTGATTAGATAGAAATATATATCTCTTCAAATTGAGCTGTCCAATGTACTCATTTTCTGAAAACAGTGGAGGGAAGCTCCCGAAACAGGAATCCCTAGTTTTCCAATTTCTTCTACAGAAATGTCTGTTACTATTTCTTTGGTATCTCCAAAATTGCTATTCCTTTGTGTCTAAAACTTTTCACTACGGTATCCTCGCATGTCCCTATTCCAACACCATAGTTTTCATCAGAATTGGTTTTACCAATTGGGACTTATTATCATTTTCCCAAGGTGACCTGTTATAGGATTGTTCAGAACAGAGAAGTTGTATGGACTTCCACGTGTCACTGTTTCATCTTCTGGGTATGAAACTTGGACCATAGAAATAAAATTTCATACCATTTCTAGAATAGCTTTGTAAATTTCATTTGGACCTTTGTATCTGAAGATATAGTAATTCTCCCCAGGTGTCCTATTTAGGGATGAATCCTATAAGAGGCTGGAACCCTAACTTGGAGGGATCATATCGCCCAAAATATAGCGAATATGAGGATAAATTTTGGATACAGTGTAAATCAAGATTTTATATTTGGCCTATTAAAGTTTTCGCTCCTGAGCCTTCTCCAAACCCAAGATATAATGAATGTACCAAAACATCTCATTTTTAGTATTTAGGGATTTTTCCAGCTCGGGGTCAAACTAGGGTTTGACTTTCCTAGAGTTTCACCCAACCAAAAGTATTGAACTAGGTCTCTATACTTCGATTTTCATAAGCAGATAAATCCTATGTCGAGCTCACTCAGAAATTCCTCTTCTGTAAGAAGCCCTAATTTGCCGCACCAAAAACTAAAAATGTTCGAAATCGAATTTCGCTTCGACAGAAAGATGCACCCGTCAATGGAGAGTCAACCTAGCATAATTTTGCTGATGGATTGTGGATAGAGACCCAAAAAGTAAGAATCCCTAGCTTATGCAGCTACACAATGTCTTCTTCTCAGGTTAGCTCTGATACCATGTTAGATTCTTATCATTCAAGCTAGCATTATGATCTTAGGATCTTTAACTAAGAGAATAACATGCATAGCAATAAACACAAGAGGCAAGAGACAAGAATTTTCCTTAGGGAAACCATAAAGGAGAGAACCCCACAACTTCCTCAAAGATAGAATCAGCACCAAAAGTAAAACCCAAAAACATAAAGATGATCTCTCGATAGCAGTAGTCTCTCTCTTTGATCCTGGTGTCTTCTCTCTCACTCATATGCCCCAATGAGTGAGTGTGTCTGTGATAAATAGAGAGGCTCAATATCTATTTATATTCTTTCGTTCACTTGAAACCCACTCCAACATGTCATCCTCACTTAAAAATTACTTAATAGAGCCGACATCTCTAGGAGTGTCTAATAACCCTAGTGCCCCGCAACTTGTGGGGACTTTGCCTCCTTCGACCAACAAGGAGGGTTATCCTTAACACAACGGTGGGGACTATTTCCCTGACTTAAAATGACTCACCTAGGGTCAACTTCTCTAGGATAGTCTAATAACCCTAGGGCCCCATAACAGTGGGGACTTCAACCCTTGACCAATAGGAGGGTTACCCACAATGACTTGACATGACTTGTTTACATTATAGAACCTCTCGATAGGAACATCGGGGCATGACATGACTCAAATACATTATAGACACATCCCAGAATAAACATTAGAGTACAATACATAAGATATACAAGTGAATACATTCCAAAGTTACAATTACATCAACAAAAATGGGCAGTAAAGACCATTCATGCAGCTGGGGAACTAGTTGGAAGTCCTAATGACAATAGGAGGACTAGATCTCAATTTGAGAGTGCCCTTTGTGTGAAAGATCCTCTATTTCCTAACAATTACTATCTGATGGTTGAATCAGATCTATAGACATATGAAGATGCAGCACATGATACAATATGGAAAACATCCATGAAAGAAGAATTCAGCTCGCTCCAGAAGAACAACACTTGGGAACTGGTTGATCTTCCCCTAGGGAGGAAGCTATTTCAATGTAAGTGCATATTCATGTCTAAGTTTGATGCTAAGGGTTCACCTTTGAAATATAAGGCAAGATTGGTAGCCAAGGGCTACTCACAAGTACATGGTATTGACTACAATGAAACCTTTGTACGAGTGGAAAATATGGACTCCACAAGGATAGCTCTAGCCATTGCAGCTTCGAAGCAGTGGGAGGTAAATCACATGGATGTGAACTGTACTTTTCTAAATGGATATCTCACTGAAGATATTTACATGTAGCAACCTAAAGGGTTTGACTCTAATCCATCTTTAATGTGCAGGTTAAAGAA
Organism: Pseudotsuga menziesii; assembly: GCA_001517045.1. NCBI lineage: Eukaryota > Viridiplantae > Streptophyta > Pinopsida > Pinales > Pinaceae > Pseudotsuga > Pseudotsuga menziesii. Next base: position 66,535 of record LPNX010348512.1, read on the forward strand.
ATCATTGTATGGGCTCAAGCAATCCCCCAGGGCTTGGTATGCCAAGATTGATGGCTTTCTTTTTTCACTGAGTTTTGTTCAATGCAAGTCTAATCCTAATGTCTATTTGAATATAATTCATGGTTATTTTATGATTATTGTTTTGTATGTGGATGGCCTACTGATTACAATAAGTTCAAATAAATAGATTGCCTCCTTGAAGGATGTAATGAACCATGCATTTTCTATGACAGATTTGGGATTGTTGAGCCAATTCTTGGGTCTTGAAATTGCTCAATCCCAACATGGAATCAAAGTACATTAGTTTCAAGTATGATTCATATTTTCTCATCAATTTCAACATGAAATATTGCAATCCAAGCAAGACTCCATTCCTTTCATGAGTTAATCTTGAAGAAGCAGGTTCTTCTCCTATGGTAAATAATACACTATATATGCAGTTAATTGGGTGTTTGATTTATCTTACACACACTTGACCTGATTTATCTGATATAGTTAGTGTGGATTCGAGATACATGGATCAGCCTCATGAGATCCACTAGAGAGAAGCCAAGAGGATCCTAAACTTTGTTCAAAGAACAAGAACTCATGGGATCTTCTACAAAGCAAAATCTGATCTTGATTTGATTGGGTTTACTGACAGTGATTGGACAGGTGACAACATAAATTGAAAGTCTACATTAGGATATTTTTTCATTCTTGTATAAGGGCCAATCAGTTGGTCAAGCAGGAAGCAGAGTGCCATAGCACTCTCATCTACAGAAGCAGAGTATAGAGGAGTTGTAAATGCAGCAACTCAATGTTTGTGGTTGCAGGGGATACTTGGAGAATGTGGCTTCGAATCATAGTTTTCGACTATTATCTACTGTGATAATCAGAGCACCATTCAAATTTGCAATGATCTAGTTCATAGACAACAAACCAAGCACATTGAGATCCATATGCACTATATCAGACAGCTTGTGCATGATGGTACCATTATTCTACTCTTATGTGCATCTTCAGAACAAGTAGCAGACATCTTCACCAAAGTTTTTTGTGAGAATACCTTTAGCAATCTCAAATCACTACTGGGGATTACTGATCATGCTTTGAATTATGATTAATGACAATATTTCCAAATTTTGTTTCATGTCCATGTTTAAGGGAGGATTTTTCCCATTGGGTTTTTACCTCTTTCCTTCGTTGAATGGGAAAGCAGTATGTAAAGGGTGAATAATCCTTGTTGCTAGGCCCTATAGTTTTCTAATATTTACTCATAAATTCAGACTTAAGGGGGGGTGTTAGAATAATCAACCCATAGTTACCTACATTTGACATTAATTAATCATTTTTGTCTTATTACCTAGATTCCTAGATTCCATTCTATGCTAGTTTCCTTCCACGTGTTCTAGAAGTCAACACATGCTAAAACTGATTCATGGAGTTCTTGGGAAACACCCTGGAAACTAATTTTAGCAATTCTATTTTATTCATGGTTCCTTAAAGCGCATATCTATTTTTTCTGAAATTTTCCTTGTTTTACAGTTGTTTTAAGGCAAAAGGAAAAGCTAGTCTAGGTGTAACTGCCTTGTTTTTTTCCCACATCATCCTCCCTATTTTTCTCCAATTGAAAGCATGTGTGAGTTTTTTTTCCATCCCTTTTTATCTTTCCCACTTGAATTATAAATTCGTGAGCATCTTCATAGATTTGGAAACTGCTTTATCCACCTATGGGGGATTTGACTAGTTTTGGTAAGCTTGCTTTTTTACTATTTTTAATAGCATCCTTATGCATTATAACCTCTCATGTATTTATATAATTTAGAATCCTATTAATTCACAAGGTTGGCTATTGTACACTTACTCAATACAGATTAGTGTTATGCTCCAATTTCAGTCTCCTTTGGTGTGAATTTTGCATGTTTGATTAGCAATTTTGTGAGTGTTATGTTCTATATCTTGGGTTGAATTTCCACAAGTCATTTCATTTTTTATATATCTATTATGTTTTCTTGAATTCATTTCATTTATGCAAGAAAGTATTCCATTTTCCTGTAGGTAATACTTTGTTGTTTATAACATATAATTTCCTGCATTTTTATGCAATTTATGCCTTCAGAATTCATACAGTCGGCCAATCCTCCCTCTGTTTAGACTGTTTTTCATCCTTCTGTTTGAACCTTAATGTAGACTATTTTTCAACCTTCTATTTGCACCTTAATTCAGATTGTCGTTCATCCTTTAATTCACACTTAGACAAAATTTTAATTCATTTTCAGAATTTTTCAGTATTTTGTTTTTGCAGAAATAGTTAGTTAAGGTAGAGGTTAATTTTCCAGAATTCCACCATGTTATGTAGCTAGTTGGGATTCGAATCCACCTCTAACAATTCATATTTAGTTCTATATTAACACATAGACTAATTATTTCAATTTTAATGATGATAAAATCCATTTATATTCAACATATATTTACTGTTTAAGTGAAAAATAGTTCTAGTTTGAATAGAAATGACATAGTTTTATTTTTGTTTATGACTTAGATAGTTTATGAGTTACTTTCATTTGTTTGCATGCCTAAAACCTACATTAGCTTAATCTTGTTTAAAATGTTGTCATATAATTTGTTGAATATTAGCTTGTCTCATTTCTGAAATAGGTTCAGCATTCCATTTTCAGTTTTCATTTGAGTCCATAATATGTCTTTCATTTTCAATTACACATCATATTATTGTCTTAGGCTTTTTCTTTGTTAGTTTCATTTCTTCAAGTTATTTCATTTCAGTAGATGTAAAAGATTAGAACTCGACTTCAAATTCAAGGTTAATAGGTTCATTTAGATTTTAAAGATGCATTGGTTTTCAGTACTTTAAAGTTTGATGATAAAAGTTCACATAACCTAGTTTAGTGTAGGTTTACTTTTCAAGTTGTAAATCAGTTGCATGATATTTTTATGATTGATTAAGATTCCTTAGTTTATGGTATAGTTTGTTGAAGAGGTAGAGTAGAAGTATTTTGGTTTTATGTTCTATGTTTTCTTACAAATTGAATATATTTTCGGTTATTATTTTTTACTTAGTCTTGGATTTGATTACAAAGCTCCAAGTTTAATTTGATTTGATTAGTTTATTGTTTTGCAACGCATTTATTTACACTTGGTATTTAGAATAATATTTGCTTTGCTTTCTACAAATCCATAGTTACTTGTTTTGCTTTCTATGAATTTGCAATTAAATAGTTCATTGCTTTCCATAACTCAGTTGCACTTGCATTCTTAGATAGGCATTTACTTATGCATACATGAAATAGTCTCAAATTTATAATATAGATCAGATAATTTGTTGCAAGTAGTTATTTTTGCTATCATTAGTTAAGTCGCTTTCAAACCAAGTGAATGCTTTCTAGATTAGTATCTGCAATTACCTTCCATAGAATAGATTAGCATAGCATTAGACTAGTTTGAATCTCATTTATTACTCAGTTTCCTACCTTTATAGAACATATTAATATAATATTAGGTTAGATTTTAAATTATAGTTACTTTTCAAGTTCTTAGTTAATTTCTTTTTTTCATAGATAGATTAAATTCTTGCATCTGAATTATGAAAGTCATGTACGTAGATTAAAATCATATAGTTGCATGTTAGCGCATTTGCATCTTTAGTTAGCTTAGGTTAGTTCAAGCCTTCAATCCTACACATATAGTGTTTTCATCTCACAAGCTACATGGTATTTACTACAATGAGACCTTTTCACCAGTGGCAAAGATGGATTCCATAAGGCTTTCCCTAGCCATTGTAGCTTCAAAGTAGTGGGAGGTGCATCACATGGATGTAAAGTGTGCCTTTCTGATTGGAGATATGAATGAAGAGATTTATATGCATCAACCAGAAGGTTTTGTATCTAATCCATGTTTAGTGTGTAGGTTGAATAAATCATTGTATGGGCTCAACTAAGACCCCAGGGCTTGATATGCCAAGATTGATGGCTTTCTGTTGTCATTGATTTTTGTTCGATGCAAGTCTGATCCTAATATATATTTGAATCTTATTCATGGTTATTTAATGATTATTTTTCTCTATGTGGATGACATTCTTATTACAGGAAGTTCAAAGAAAGAGATTGCCTCCTTGAAGGATGCAATGAACCATGTCTTTTCTATGACAGATTTGGGATTGTTGAGCCAATTCTTGGGTCTCGAAATTGCTCAATCCCAACATGGAATCAAGGTTCATCAGTAAAAGTATGCTTCATATTTTCTCACCAAGTTCATCATGAAATATTGCAAGCCTTGCAAGACTACATTCCTTTTAGGATTTAAGCTTGAAGAAGCAATTTCTTCTCCTATGGTAAATAATACACTGTATAGGCAATTGATTGGGTGTTTTCTTTATCTTACACATACTCAAACTAAATTATATTATGCAATTAGTGTGGATTCAAGATACATGGATAAACCTCATTAGATCCATTGGAGTGCATCCAAGAGGATCCTAAACTTTGTTCAGGGAACAAGGACTCATGGGATTTTCTACAAAGCAAAATCTGACTTAGAGCTAGTTGGATTTACTGACAGTGATTAAGCAGTTGACAACACAGATCAAAATTATACCTCAGTATATGTGTTCATGCTCACAAAAGGACCAATTAGATGGTAAACTAAGAAGCATAGTGCCATATCACTCTCATATACAGAGGCAAAGTATAGAGGAGTTGTAAATGCATCTACTCAATGTTTATGGTTGCAGGGGAAACTTGGAGAATGTGGTTTCGAATCAGAGTTTTCAACAGACATTTATTGTGAAAACCAAAGAACCATTTGAATCTCCACTGATCCAGTTCAAAGACAAAGAACTAAACACATTGAGATCCATATGCACTATATCAGGGAGCTTGTGCCTGATGGTACCATTTCTCTACTCTATTGCACATCTTTATAACAAGTAGCAGACATCTTCACCAAAGTATTATGTGAGAAGACCTTCAGTAATCTCAAATAATTGTTGGGGGTTGCTGATCATGTGGTGAAGAATGATTGATGACAATATTTTCAAAATTTTGTTTTCATGTCCATGTTCAAGGGAGGATTTTCCCACTGGGTTTTTTCCACTTTCCTTGGTTGTATGGACATGCAGGATGTAAAAGGGTGACTAAGCCTTGTTGCTATGCCCTATAATTTTCTGATATTTACTCATAAATTCAGGCTTAATGGGGTTTGTTAGAATAATCAAACTATAGTTACCCATATTTGACATTAATTAAATCATTTTTGTCTTATTCCTAGAATCCTATGTTCCCTCTCTATGCTAGCTGACTTCTACATGTTCCTAGAATTCAATACTTGCTAAACTGGGTCATGGAGCACTTTGGAATCATCCTGGAAACATATTTGGCATGTCTGCTTTATTCCTGGATCCTTAAAGTGCATATCTTATTTTTCTGAAAATTGCCTTGCTTTACATATGTTTTAAGGCATAAAGGAAAAGCTAGTCGAGGGGAACTTGCCTTATTTTTTTACCACATCATCATCCTTCCTTTTCTCCATAAAAAAGAATGAATGAGTTGTATTTCCACCACATATTATATTTCCCAATTTATTTAGCTAATTCGTGAGGATATTCATGGATTTGGAAAGTCCTTTTTGCACCTATGGGGGATTTGACTTGTTTTAGTAAGCCTGTTTTTTGACCAATTCGAATAGAAACCTAGTGCTTTCAAATATCTCATGTAATTATATATTTGATAAGCCTATGACTTCATATTTTTGGATAATGTACACATATTCAATACATGATTAATTTATGCTCCAATTTCAGTCTCCTTTTGTGTGAATTTTGCATGTTTGATTAGCAATTTTGTGAGTGTAATTGAGCTATCTCTTGGGTTCAATTTCTAGAAACCCATGGTATTAAAATTGTACATGATGTAAATATTGTATGAAATCATGGCAAGGTTCTCAAGACCAAGGCCCTACCATTGATTTGGTGTTTTGTGTATCAGTGATCAATATCAATGACGATGGTTATAGTGCTAAGTGAGGAACATTATATTTTGGAGATGTCATGTAAATATGCAATTTAATAAAATACCACAACTATATGTGCACTACAATGAAATATATGGGGGCATGATTTCACAAGGAATAGGGAGAGGAGTTGTCCAAATCCCTGATCCAAAGGGTTAAGGCAGATGTCAAGGGGAGAACCCTCAAGCTCTCAACTACCCTTTTTTGTCCTCTGCACTCAATCATTCAATTTTTCCAGAAGTTTGTTGAGTTTGTTAATTCCTTGGGCGGGGAGAGGCATGGCAATTGATGACGTGCCTAGGTAAGCCCACAATCTCTGCAAACATGTATTCTTGCTTCTAAGGAAAGAAATCGGAAGAATGTGTTCCTATTCCATACTCCTGATTGATCAAGAATGATTCATTATTATTTGTTCATCCTCACTCACACAAGAAGGAAGAAGAGGAAGAGGTACTCCCTCCATCATCATTTCATTTGACCTCAATCCTGCTGCAAAGAGTATCATCCCATAAATGTCGTGAGAGTTGGGGGAGGTGTTAGTCTCTCATTCTACGGTGTATCTCTTCATCTATCCTTGGATGAAACCTTGTTTGTATGTATTACAAAGTGGTTGGGAAACCTGGTGGTCTGTGTTATAGACTGGAACCCTAATTCTTTATGTTACATTGTGGTTTGTTAATATGTGTACCCTGGTTTGGGACTGAACTGTATGCAAGACTTGGGAGTGGAAGAGACATGGAATTGGCTTTGTTGGAGCCATTATCCAACCCACACATCTTTATTTCATCAATTTGGCCTAATTATCCACTTATCTTAAGCTATTGAGTCAAGTTTGTGACATCAGCATCACCTGAATCATCCTCCTTCAATTAGGAAGGCTAACTAAGTCTTCTCCTTCAATCAAGGAGACTAATTGAGCCTCCTCATTCAATTAAGGAGAAAATATGGGTTGATCTGCATGACCTAAGCACCCCAAATTACTTAATTGATGGTTATTCCACCTACTTTAATTTAAACTACAGTTGTATAGGTGCCTCCATCACTATTTTTTCTATTTTTGGTAATTTCCAGTTAACTAGAGTGATTTAAGGCACCTCCAACAACTTTTGGTGACTCAGTTCAGTTCAGTTCACTTGATCTCACCTAACTGAAGTCAGATATGCACCCCCACCTAGTGATTGACATGAAGTTGAGTTCTATTTAGTTAGACACAGTCTTAACTGCCTTCGATTCAGTTAGTGATCCGTCGGATCTCAACTTGAGTGCATTAAAAGTTTTTTTTTAAAGAATGCATTACCCAATTTGCTTAATTCATGAAACAGCATTAACAGAAAAGAAATGCTTAAAACAGAAATGAAAAGAAAAACTGATAAATAGACACTACTACATTTCAATCCAAAATCCGACGGAAAAATCCGACGGCGCATGGATTTCTTTTTTTAAACTTACCAAAAATCACAAGGATAAATTTTTTTTTTGTAAATGTGGCCATAAGCGTTGCTTAAGCGACGGATAGTCTCATAAGCGTCTCTTAAGCGACGGATAATCTCATAAGTGTCGCTTAAGCGACGGCGCTTCAAATTGGTCAATCATTTAAATAAATACACTTAATTGGTCAATTATTTAGCATGGAATAAAAAGGTGATAAGCGTCACTTAAGCGACGGATCCTTTAATTGGTAAGCTTGGAATCCAATAAATTCTTTACAATGTCCAAAGCGGGAATAGGTGGAGAAGATATTAATGAAAGAGGAAAAGCATCACTTGAGGGAGAAGGATGCTCGATGCTCTTTCCTTTTCCAAGAAATATGGATCTCCTATCATTCCGAAGCTGTGAAATATGCGAGCAATTGCCTTTCTGTCTGATGGAACAAGGTGGGGAGATCAACTGATGAAGTATTCAAGTTTTTGTAGTAAGTGGAAGACAAAGGTAGCAATATTCTTACCCTCATGCTCCTTTGTCCTGGTTGTTATCCGAAGGTCATTGGATAGCCTTAACACGTTTTGTCCATTTCCCACGTAGCAAGAACCTCCATCAAATGCCGACAAGTCCATGAGCATCCTCAATCAAACATGCCAAGCTTGTCTGAACTTGATATAATGGGCATTGTTAGTCTCAAATAGGAAGACCTTCAAGGGCTTCAAAGACACACTGCTGTGGATGATCTCCAAATCAAGGTACAGACGTTTCAAGTCCCAATTCATTTGGATTCCTATGAAAAAGAAAATTTCCGTTTTGCCCACAATTGCAAATGTATAGCTGTACATAGCAGGCCATCTGTACGTATTTATAATAGCACCCCCAATCTAGATCTACCGAAGATCTCAACTGGGTTTATATTTCAATGCCTAAAAATGAAAACCCACCAGTGTGTACCGCAGAAATGGCTTGAAGAATTATCTAGCAATGGCTCGCTGTGATGAGACCATTGAACTCGATGCTTTACATCTCCCAAGTTCTTCATTGGAAGAAGAATCAGGGATACAAAATAGAATTGGAGATAATGGAACAGAGAGCCATCTTCTATTTTCCAACAGACTCTCTAAGAGCTCAAACATGGAGCAGCGCTTCAACTCTCTGAGTGCATTGGAGATCTTGAGAGAAATCATCAGAATCCTTCGCTTCAATTCCATAGGATTCCTGGTAATTGTAGCGCTATTCATCTGCCCTGTATCTGCAATCCTTCTCTCAAATGCCTTTGTATAGCAATCAGTGGTTGAAAAACTGTCTTTTAGGTTTAGATTAGTGGCAGAGGCATCTGGGCTGCCTAAGAGCCATCTTACTAAACTTGTGTGCCGAAAATTATCTGAGAGTGTTCTTTCATTGACTTTCTGCTTCCCTTTCTTGGTTACCCTTTGGCTATTTGCAAAAGCTGCAATAGTGCATTCTGTGGCTGGATCGTATGCAGGCAAGAAACTTAGTGGATCAATTACCCTGTAGAGAGGGTGAAAGTTGCTGCACATTATTTATTACCCTTCTGAACCTCATTGAAGCTACATCTCTGTCAGGAAGATATAAGGTATTGTTTCCTCTAGATTTTTATTTGGATGCAGCTGTCATATTAGATGCTGGCATGACTTTTGTTTAAAATTCACACTGTAGACATATTCTTTACCTTGTTATTGAATTGATGATCGAACAATTTTATGTTATCTATTCCACACCATGTATCATGTGTTTTCCAGCCATAACCTCGATATTCTTCCCTCCATTTTTGTAGTGCTATTTGCTGCCAACATCGATTATGCAAAGACATCTATTCTATTAATTAATAATCATTCATATCCTTGCATCATTGTTAGTACAAATAGAGGGAGATAGAGAAAACAAGTTCATTTCATCTTTTACTTTTCTAGTTTGTGAGTTGCCACTGTATTCTAAAATGCAAAGTGACCTCAGTGATATTTTGAAAGTATTAGTACTATCTGTGCAAGTTTATGTAGCTCTGTATTTGAATGAATTCATTGTTGGACTCTTTGAATATCCAGGGCATTGAGGTTGAATTGCTACCTGCTTTCATCTCTGAAGAAACTGTGGAAATTTTTTAAAAGTCCTTGAGAAGCTTGGAATGATCTCTTGATTGTCTTTTTGGCTTCTAAAGCTTGTCAAGAAGATTATTCTTTGCTCAAGGGTAAGTGAATTGTTTGAATCAACATAAATGGAACCTACACTTCAGGACATTGTTAACTTCACACAATCATATATCATGATGTATGATTTCTGAAGGGAAACTCGTTCTTTCTTTCTTTTACATCTAAATCATGTTGTTATCATTAGCCCTGCTTTTTGGCCTAGGACAATTACTTGCATCACTTAGCTGATTTTTTTAGTACCAATTAAACAAGCAGATTGGATTATATTTTCTCAAACAATACTCCTTTTCTCTTGTTTGAGTATGTTATTGCACTTTCATTAATCCCATATATCACCAAGAATCAGATTAGTGCAAATAATAAAAGAAGAAAATATTATTGGATGATTTGTTTCCTCTAAATTGTGTATGTAAAGGCAATGGTTACTTTGAAGACATCCTAAAATAATGTAACTTCTTAGCTCCCTTTGAAAGTTTCACTGCATATATTATATTAGAGGTTGGATGTTGATTTGGTTGGCTCACTGCTGCGGTATGGTCTTTTAGCTGAGATATTTCTTATTGATTACTTTGTAGACTTTTACTAATCAAGAGTGTGTTGTTCTTCCTTGCGAGACAATAGTCAATGACTAAACAAGTAAAATTTAATCTAGTGACTCTAGGATGGAAAAGTAA
>LPNX010348512.1:76862-119811 GCA_001517045.1 Pseudotsuga menziesii
TTTCCAGACGAAATTGATTTATGAAGTTATCATTGTATGTATTGGAAAACCCCTTGAGTTCCTGGTTTGCGGTTGTAAAATTTCCTTCCAGACTCCTTTCCCTAGCGAATAGTTTCCACAAATTTGTTCTTTCTGAAAACTAAATTTTGATAGTGCAATTTTCAATTACCGTATTTAATTTCTCAATGAATCCCGTCGTATAATTTGTCCCTATAACGAGAAATTTCTTCAAATTCTGAGACTAATCCAAACTTGAAAATCATTTGTTCTGATTCTTAAAACAAAATCATCAACAAAGTTTGGCTGGTAGCCTAGTACTTCCATTTGTTCTACATTATGGTAGCTAGACCAGTAATGATCATTTGGAAGAAAAGGAACATGAGAGTGCTTGAAGGAATTTTTATGTTGACTTACATCTGTACATATATAATATAAGGATATAGGGAATGCAATATACTTGTTTTGGTGTCTATGCCCCACTAATGAGTTCTAATAGGACCTGGTTCTAGCCTGAAGTGTTAGATATGTCTTGAAGGAGGAGAACTTCCCTCTCCATAATATAATATGTGCAAGATATTTTAAAAGTATAGAAACGAGAGAGATATAGAAAAACGTAGAAGAGGGAGGGAAGTAGCGAGATAGGAAGGCTCCAACTTTTCAAGGGAGTGTTAGCACTCGAGTAACCTAGATGGTAGGGAGACCAAAGTATATACTTAGAACAGTTGCAGGAAGGGAGGGATTTTGCAACAGTTCAACTAGAAAGATGCCCATTTATAGAACATTATTTTTGTCCTTAGATAGAGGCCTGTAAGCTGAAATGCCAACCCATTGAGAAGATGGAATTCCAGGCAATCGTAGGAGTTGTGCACACAGCTCCATAGGACCAAGAGACACAGTAAGTGGAGAGTTCGACTTCAAACTAGAGAGGAAGACAAAGAAACCACTGCCATCAAGCAACTCCTTCCAGTGATGTAGTCCAGCAGGCCTTAATTGACCATCTTGATCACCCTCAAGAACAGTTGATACTTTGCTAATAGATGTCGCATCAGGATTCAAATGCCCAATCAAAGTTGAACCATTGGTTCATTGTTCCTAAAATGATGACCTTCACATTCATTATTGATGCTGTAAATTAGGTTTATTATAAACACCCCCTCTTTTAAATGCTTGAAGAGAGAGAGGTCATTACTTACCTCGGAATTCCTCGAATTTCTTTGTCAACCAGACTCGTGAGTACTGATGGCTAGCATATTTTCATGCAAGGGGTTGAGAAAAAGTTAAAATGATTGGCCAACTTGTCTTTTGAATCTATAGGTCATGTTGCTAAGCTCAATTAAACTCCTCTGCAACTACCAACCTATATTTGGTGGTGGATTTGTAATACTCGATAGTCTTGCATCATATTCTCTGGGCACAATAGAAATAAGCAGAATGAGAATAGACAGGAAATAATCCATGCAATTCTTTATATGTTGCGTACAAATAAATTTTATGTTCTGGTTAGGTTTCCAGCTTACGAGTATTTGACCCTGGATAGACTGCATAGGCTCTGGTTCAATTCATATGCTATGTTTTAGACTACTTCCTTCAGTTACCAATGTCCTAGAGCTATGAGCAATTTTGCAGGCATTGGCCAATGGCTATAAGGACTATATAAATAACATTAGGAGTGAAACTGTGATTGATCAGCTTGGAAAATTTGCATAGTTAAAAACAATTATGGGTGTAGACATAGTGATTTGCCAAAAAGTGTGGGTGAATATAGTAATTTGGTAATTTACCAAAACATGGGGGGCTTGCCCATGGCCATTTACGACCTCCCAGATCAATACCATGGTCTCTTTAAAAATTTTAGGGTGTTTTGTTCAAAACTTACGTTACATAGGAAAACCCTGTGACATAGAGGGTACCCAAGCTCACCAATATTGTCTATGGTAACCTGGCAACAAGGTAGTCTAGTTTCATCTAAAGAAAGAAATTATTTCAAATTGGATATTTCATCAATTTCTCCTTAGCATTACCATGGGAGAGATTGTGAATACCAGCATCACTGCAGTTAAGGGTTTCTTGAGGTCCATGTCTCTTGTAACAATATTTTCAACAAATGGTGAATTTTGGCAATAGAGAGCTCCCTATATATTCACAGGACTCCTGTGAATTGACAGGAATGTTCTCCTGTGAGCAATTTCTAGGTTGTTTAATACCTATACAAGCTGCAGAATCACTGAAACATGTCAATTATCCCCCCATCATTCAATTTACATTGTTTGTCATGATTTCCTTCCCTGCAGTTCCTGTCATACCCTGTGTTGATAGATACTCTTACATCAAAATCTGATAACAACAACCAGGTGGTGATTACAAGATAATCCCTTATCTGCAACTTAATGTCTACATCACCATTAGGCTTATTAACTAAATCAGTAGGTGGTCATTCCAGAGAAATACTTCTTTAAACCAGTCCAAGCAAGAATCTTGTAATAAGTTTACAAGATTCACAATCTAAGAATTTTAAGAATATAATTCCAGTCAAAGAAAACAGTGAACTACCTACTCACAAGCTATTTAAAAAAACATGAGCTATGAGTTTGCTGGAATATTAAGGATAGAGGTTCCCAAATACCAGTTGACATATATTAACATCAAAAATATGCACATCGTCTTTATAATTAGATGATTAGATACTGCTGTCAATGAGGAGGCTTTATTAATTTGAAGTCTTGAATTGCCAGGAAGCCAACATATGCCTTAACAACCATATAACTAGACTGCTGAAGGTATTGTTACATGGAAATTATACAATTACGATTCTATTTTTTCATCACCCCTACAGATTGGTATCAGTCTTTAGTTCCATGTCCTATTGAGATTTCTTTTGGCCATTAGTTGGATATTAAAAAATTATACTATCCTATCTTATGACATTTCTAGTCAATGGTGGCCTGTAAAAAAAATTCAATAATTCCTAGGTAGCTACTAACAATATCATGCTTTCAACTCTCCCACAGGTTGTTTTGCAAAAACAAATACAAAACAAATTGGACAAGTAGCAAAAACAACTATGAATCAAATTGAATACAAATTTCATGAAGCAAACTGTCTCACGGTGGCCACAGGTATATGCTCCACAGTTGGTGAAAGTTGACTGCAATGCCTAGTTCCTCTTGACAACACAAATAAATTAGCCAGTAGATCACATACCATTGATTAGGGTGGAAACACCGGGATTCCCTATATATGCTTTTACCAAAGAGATCATCTTCTGAAAACCTAAATTTCCTCATGACTTCGTAAAGGAAATTGAGATGGACTTTGTTCTTCTCTTACTCTTCTAGTAGTGATCAAGAAAAGGCATGTTCTTCTTCTAACAATTATCCTACTTTGTAATTTTTACTGAGGAAGTTGATCACCAAGTAACCTTCTTTGTAATTTTTACTGAGGAGGTTGTTCACCAAGTAACCTGCTTTCTAATTTTTACTAAGGAGGTTGATCACCAAGAGCTGTATGCTATATGTTGATAATTTGCACCAAAGGAATTTGTTGCATGGCGAGGGGATTAAACATTAAAATCTCTAGGTTATGCCATTATGAAAGCATTTGTTACATTACGATGAACAGGAGAATGGTTAACTGGAGGTCAATCTACAAAATTAGTTATCATTAAAGAAAAGGTATTTGCATACTTTTAGGGCTAAACAAACTTCAGACTTATTTCTTCCAATTAAAACTTTGCAAAATTTAAGCTTTTGTGAAATGGTCAATATTTGTTTACTTTTTTTTTGGGGCAGGGGGAGGGGAGGGGGAGAAAATACACTTATATTATACAGAAAATCAAATATGTATAAAGTGTGAGTAATGAAGTATCTTTAGATGTTTTCTCTATCCAAAATGTCTCCTCTCTTGAAACTGGGATCTTTTTCAGAGACACTTTCCACAGACCTGCCTAGAGCAATGATAAAAATAAAGACAGCCATGCACTAGGCCTTAAGAATAACCAACCCCTTTCCTTCACACTATGCTCTTTGCCATATATTTTCCAGCTGTGATAGCTCCCCTGTATGGCCAAAATGAACATTATGGCGCAGAATTCTGCTAAAACTTATGAAGTATTCAATTTCAAGCAACTTGTCTCTGCCCAATTCAGGACTCCATGGCAAAGCACCAGCTTCCTTAACATCAATATCTAAATAACCTAAATAGACTGTTCCTGTGGGAAGCTAAAAAGTTCCTCCTTGTGTAATCTATATTAACTTATTTCTTATATTGAACATCAACCAGGATGGGAAGGTTGTAGAGTGGAGAATCATGTGTCGAAGAATCAACATCAGTCTTGAAATTAGCAAAGACCAGCAAACCAATTGTGTGCTATTAAGTTCCACTGGAGGGCAACTTACATTGCTGAGTGTAGAAAAAATATTCTCTGCCATTTTGATTTTTTCAAATGCATTTGAAGAATGAAAATCCATGAGAAGAACTTCCAAATGAAATAGGGATGGAAGACTTGCACAAACTTCTTGGATATTTAAGCACCCTGAATATGTAACTTTCACTTTCTCAACAATAAAACCAGCGTAGCCTTTGCAGATTTTGAGTCTTAAGGAGTCATCTCCCAAACTGGACCCTGTGGATGTCCTTATAATAAGAATGCGAGCTACAAGAACAAGAGCATCATCAGTATTAGGAGCAACAAAATTAACACTTCCTCCTTGAATATACCACCTTCTGTTTGCTACATATAGACATTTTCAACTAAATCACCCTTAAAAACCACACTTTTCACTTCCATTTGCCAAATCTCCAACCAAACTGGATGGTGATTTACTTGGTTGTTGGCATAGACATCTCTTTTGGTTGAGGGCATGGAATATATTTTTAAATCTATAACATAGATTTCCAATAGGGTACATGAGTTGGATTACTCCACTTGTCAAGTTGTATTCAAGCATGCTTATTCAAAGGTTTAGAGATTTTTTTTACCTAAAGTTTATGTAATTGTGACATTCATTAACTAAAAAAGGTCAAGCATGATCTATTTCATGTTAACCTTGTGAGGTTTATATCATGGGTAATAATCTTAATCGACATTAATCATTGGAATACTTTCTAGTGAAGGGTAATCTTTTCAACAAAATTCACACATGACTTCAAATAGATAATTGTTTTCAATTCTAATCATTTATTTCTTCAAACGTAAATTATCTTTTTGTTGAGAGATTGGGCATTTCAGATTGAAACAACGAGTTATTCTCATGGGTTTTTTGTTATATCCCAAGAGTCAAGTCTAATCTCTATTTGTGTTGGACAGATTGAACATACATTCAATAAGATTGACCTCTGCATAGACATTAAAATAAAGAAATATCTAAACAAGCAAGAAGTAAAGAAGGCACTTCATGCAAACACTAGACTATATTGGGAACCCTGCTCTCGGTATGTCTTATAGTATTCGTAGATTTGTTTGCTTTTGTATTTTGGCATAGGCATTTTCTATTTCATTACTATGCAATAAATATGCACATCAAGAATGATATATCAAGGGGCCAAAGGACCACTACACAGATTCCTCCTCCCATAAGACAGTCCATGGCATCCTTGCAGCCCTAAACCAGCAGCAGAGGTTACAGTTCATGCTCATAGCACTCAACAATAGGCTCACAATTCACCCTACAATAGTCAAATAAGGTCATGGCTTAGCTTGGCAGCCCATAAGGAGGTCACACCCAGCTTAACTGTCCAACAAGAGATCATGGCTTAGCTTGGCAGTCCATACAGAGGTCACGCCTAGTCTTTAGCAGCCCAGTTTTCTCTTTGGATTTTGCTCAACTTACAGGTTAATATTTCTTTTTCAAGAGCCTATTGGGTCAGTCAGAGAAGCACACATGGAGCTAATTTGTTGTGCATCAACCAAAATATAGTTGGACCCAATTTGAGATGAGTTCAAAAACTGTTATGCATTTGATATTTATAGACTGTCCACTACATCTCCATTTGTAACCTTCATCTATGTGCATTTTTATCTTCATGCAGGTGTTCACAGGATAAATTGTTCTCAAGTTTCACTTAACAAAATTGCTCAAATTTTTCACATCAAACTCCCCAATGATTAATGATTCCCTAGATCATGTTGTGGTCCTTTTGGGTAGCTTCTTCCTTGTGAAAGAATGCAGTGTTTCGGTCACCTTCTTGTAGCCAGATCACCCTACTTTTCATATGCCTATGAGCCCCTTCCCAAAGCCAAATGTGTGCTATGTTCCTTTTCCAATGTAGATATTTTCTCTGTCTCGTCTAGAGTAGGATTGGTGTGGCAGGCCTTTCATGCAAGTTGAAAAGCTGTTGTTCTGTTGGTTGTAGCTTAGCCTTTGATTCCTTGAGATTCTCCTGGATTCATGCAAACACTAGACTATATTAGTAACCCTGCTCTCGGTATGTCTTATAGTATTTGTATATTTGTTTGCTTTTGTATTTTGGCATAGGCATTTTCTATTTCATTACTATGCAATAAATATGCACATCAAGAATGATATATCAAGGGGCCAAAGGACCACTACAGAGATTCCTCCTCCCATAAGATAGTCTATGGCATCCTTGCGGCCCTAAACTAGCAGCAGAGGTTACAGTTCATGCTCACAGCACTCAACAATAGGCTCACAATTCACCCTACAATAGTCCAATAAGGTCATGGCTTAGCTTGGCAGCCCATAAGGAGGTCACGCCTAGCTTAACTGTCCAACAAGAGATCATGGCTTAGCTTGGTAGTCCATACAGAGGTCACGCCCAGTCTTTAGCAGCTCAGTTTTCTCTTTGGATTTTGCTCAAGTTACAGGGTAATCCTTCTTTTCAAGAGCCTATTGGGTCAGTCAGAGAAGCACACATGGAGCTAATTTGCTGTGCATCAACAAAAATATAGTTGGACCCAATTTGAGATGAGTTCAAAAATTGTTATGCATTTGATATTTACAGACTGTCCACTACATCTCCATTTGTAACCTTCATCTATGTGCATTTTTATCTTCATGCAAGTGTTCACAGGATAAATTGTTCTCAAGTTGCACTTAACAAAATTGCTCAAATTTTTCACATTAAACTCCCCAATGATTAATGATTCCCCAGATCATGTTGTGGTCCTTTTGGGAAGCTTATTGCTTGTGAAAGAATGCAGTGTTTCGGTCACCTTCTTGTAGCCAGATCACCCTAATTTTCATATGCCTATGAGCCCCTTCCCAAAGCCAAATGTGTGCTCTGTTCCTTTTCCAATGCAGATATTTTCTCTGTCTCGTCTAGAGTAGGATTGGTGTGGCAGGCCTTTCATGCAAGTTGAAGAGCTGTTGTTCTGTTGGTTGTAGCTTAGCCTCTGAGTCCTTGAGATTCTCCTGGCTTCATGTTTTTGAAATTCTCTTAACAGTGAGCAAGTTCTTTTGGAGTTATTTCAATGGTTAACATGACATAAGATATATCATGTAAAAATATGTGTAGCAAATGGAAGGGTGGAATCCTATATTTGGTTCTTATAATTATGTGCATTTTTGTATTCTGATTATATTCTCTCTGCTAAATTTGCAGGGCATCCTTAAGAGGTATTCAGGTTTCAAGATCTTTCAAATCAATAAACATGTCAAAAGAAGAGCCCATTTATCCTTCATCAATTGCATCTGAAAAACTTTGCAGAGAACCAATTGAAAAATATACTCATGCAATTGTTGATATTGAAATGAAGAATGAAATCAAAGATGACATATCTATCATTCAGAGCAGTGATAAATATGAGGTTAGTACCTTTCGGAATAATTTATTTCTGTGATTCTATACTGCTTTCAGTGATCCCTAAATATGTTTATGTACCTGTGTTCAGGACATGAAGATACCCTCTCCAGAAGTTTGACAAGGATCAAGTGAAGTTGACATTGAAGATAGTTTGGTGGACTTGAAGGATGATGATAGCTTGACAAAGTTGATAGTGGCAGAACTGCGTGCAATGATGAGGTAAATATCTAGTTCCAACAAAATTGTTTCTTTCTAAGGCTCCCTCTAGGGATTGCCCATTTATGTCTTGTGATCTACTAGACAGCTTTTGTGAGTATAGGTGCACTATTTCTACTATAGTACACTCGTTTGATTATATTATCTGGGAAAATTTGATTAAAACTGCCACTTTTATGTTCACACCTATGTTAATGTTGAAATTCTTTCAAATACAATTTCAGCACCATTGCAATTTTGTTTTGATATATTATCATAAATGGTGCATATGAGGATAATGGAATTGGAAGCATTTGAAGTACAAACGTTTCTGTGATATTTTCATATAACATGCCATGCTAATTTCTTTGGTTTGATCTTTAGAAGAAATGGAATTCAGCCCACTGGCTGTAAACGGGATCTCATTTTGGCACTGAAGAAAATTTCAAGAAAGGAGAGTGTAGGTAGACTCTCATTGCCAAGAAAAGATGGTCGTTATTTATTGGAAATGCATCTTACATTACATTAAAATCATCAAATTTACATTAAATGATACATTAGAGAGCGAAGCTCCATGTTATGATGCCCTTGTTCAATAGAAGCAAAGAGAATCAGCATATCAGCTTTAGTTCCAACATCCAAATAGTGTGCAACTGTGTTAAAAATATCATCCTAGAAGCTTGTGATCTGTGCTACTTGATGAGACTTAAAGCCTGAAACATAAAATCTGTCAAGACTTCTAAATAAACTAGTCCTATGCCTCCCCTCAAATAAAAAAGCAAGGCTTGTAAGAGAGATAGTATCCCAATAACCTCAGCCATGATTTGTAATGTCTATTAATATTAATTTATCCAAGATGTGAATATACCAATGTGGAAGGTTGGCTTGAATTGATTAATGAGATATTCAAATGATGATGGAATGTTTTTAAATTGTTTTACTACCAGTTTCCAAGCTTCGTTCAACGTTAAGACATCATCTCGGTTGCTATTGTTATTGAATGTTTTGATCTCTAAAGCTTCTATGTTCTTCCTTTTGTAGTAATGTTGGATCGTAGCTAACACTAATGGTGATTTTCTTAAATGCATTTCTATTTTTTTTTTAAAACACTTCTATCCGTCGCTTAAGCAATGACTATTTTTTTTTAAACATTCACTACCGTCGCTTAAGCGACAGCCTGCTAGGCGATTTTTTTTAATTTTGTTTTCTCTCACGTCGCTTCACTAACGTGTAGGTTTCATAATTCGTTGGATAAGCGACGGACTGCAGGGGATTTTTTTTAAATTTAATATGAATTAGATGTCGGATAACCAATGATTTACATTTAACCGATGGTAAAATAAACTGTCGCTTAATCAACGGAGTGTAAAACTGTCGGTTAACCGATGAATATCCACCGACCCTTAAAAAAAATCATAGTGTCATACATGCGACAGGGAAGTGTCGAAAATCCGACAATACAGCCGTCGGATTTTTAGTCGAAATGTAGTAGTGAGATGTGGGAAAAACAAACACAGAATCAGAGAGTCATAAACAGAAGTTGATAACAGAGTTCACCCCCTTCACTGGGCTACGTCTTTGGGTCCCTCTCCAATGGGTACCGATCCAATTAATCTCTTTAAAATGGTACAAAAATGGCTCTGGAATCAACTTCAGCAACTGTAAATAGAATGTTGTACAAAGTCTTCAAGACCTCTCTTCTGGAAATTACAATTAGCCTTCAAAAGGCAAAGAAAGCTAAAATTATAACAGAGAATGTCGACTTCCACAGTAACAGCATCTGGACACTTCACAGCAAAACTCTCGGTGCTTCTCTTTTATCTCTGCAAGCTTCTCATAACAGAAAACGATGCTCTATTCTCTAAACAACCTGAATCTTCCCCCCTTTCCGAAATGTGGCCAGAAACCCCCTATGTAAGTGTTCGAAGGGAGTATAAGTAACGGGTTCGACTCGTCTGCTACCCATCTTTACATATTCCATATGCTATATTTTAATTCCCGTTGAAATGTTTCAACTGGCTATACATATCCGTTACATTCATTTCTGTTTCGCCAAATGTCGCAGCGGTTCCCAACGGTTCCATCCGTCACATTTAGAGCTGTTCCAATGTTATATCCGCTAAAACTGAACCATATGCTAATAATGGAACAGACGTTATATCCATCCTCTAAATGTCACCACTAAACTCCACAAATGTCACAACATCCATAAACGTCGCCGCATATAACTAAGCTCCACAACGTCACAACATTCATAAACATCGCAGCATCCACAAACATCGCAGCATATAACTAAGATCCACAACGTCGCAGCATCCATAAATGTCACAACATCCACAAACGTCGCAGCATCCACAAACGTCACAGCATATACAAACGTCGCAGCATACGTGACCGCGTGAGCTTTTCTCGAACCATAGATTAATAACAATTGTACCATATTGGATCAGTGTAATTTTTTGAAGATGAATAATCTACCGGATCATTCCTCCCCATTAGAGAGATTTTGGACCACCAAAAGCCTGAGTCACTCTGCAAGTAAGTGAGGGTATAGCTCCCTCACTTTTCCAATCTCCATCCATCTTGCTTTGCTAGGATGCATGCCTTTAAGCCCCACTCGAAGGTACTCAACATTCCCCCTTTGTGAAGTCCTTACATTTCTATCAAGAATAACATCATCCTACAATTATTTCATGTATTTAGGTGCCATATCATCAACTGAAGGAATATGTATGTTAGTTTCCTCATCCATGATCATAGGAGGCTCATACAATTTAAGATTTTCAACATTGACAACTGAATAAATTTGCATGTATGGAGGTAAATTCAAGCGAAAAGCATTAGTACCGATCTTTTCCAAGATCTCAAAAGGACCATACGTGATAGGCTTAATATTTTTACCTTCACCTTTCATTCTTTCTTTGGTGATATGTAACCAAACTCTATCACCAACCTAAAATTGATGATCAAATTGATGCTTGTCATGCCTGGCTTTGTACTTTGCCTGGCTCTTCTCCAACCGTTCCTAAACTGCCTGCTACACCACTTGGATTCTCTGAATGAATCTTAGAGCTTTATCTGCATCATGATGTCCATCCACTGCATCTTTTCCAAAAGAGAAGTCCATCGGTGTTTTTGGCAAATAACCAAAACAAGTTTCAAAAAGAGATATTTTCGTGGAAGAATGAACTGCATGATTGTAAGCATGTTGTATATACTGCAACTGCTCATCCCAAATTTTAGGATGTTTACTACAATATCCTCTGAGCAGCTAAACCACTGTTCTATTTACTACCTCTGTTTGGCCATCGGTCTGTGGATGAAAAGCTGTACTTTTCTTAAGTTTAGTATCCATAAGCTCCCATAAAGTTGACCAGAATGCTCCCAAGAACCGGGAATCCCGATCAAATACAATAGACATGGGTAGCCCAA
Source organism: Pseudotsuga menziesii (assembly GCA_001517045.1). Taxonomy (NCBI): domain Eukaryota; kingdom Viridiplantae; phylum Streptophyta; class Pinopsida; order Pinales; family Pinaceae; genus Pseudotsuga; species Pseudotsuga menziesii. Next base: position 88,251 of record LPNX010348512.1, read on the forward strand.
AATGTACCCAAACATTCTAAAAGAATAGATGAGCTATTTGTTCAGCAGTGATTTGTTTGTTACATGGCATTAAGATACACATTTTGTTGAATCTGTCCACAACAACATATAGGTAATCATGCCCTTTTCTAGACATAGGTAGTCCTCCTACAAAGTCCATAGAAATGCTTTCCCAGGGATGGGAAGAAACTGGAAGAGGTGTGTACAAACCCAATTTCCTATTGCTAGGATTACTCGTTGCACACATAACACATCCTCATATATATTTAGCTACAGTTTCTTGCATTTGAGGCCAATAACAGTGATTCTGCAACATTGTCAACGTTTTACTTACACCAAAATGTCCCGCAATCAATGAACTATGTGCTTCTCGAATCACATGCACTCTCTCTTTCTCTATAATACAGAGTTTACCGAGATGATACAGGAGTTGATTATGCACATAATAGTTCTCTTCCTGTTTACCATGTATTAGTGATGCATATACGTTCTTAAAATCTTTATCTTCTGCATACTATTCAATGTAACTTTCATGTGTTAATGAACTGTTCTGAAGGATGATTGAAGTGTTTGTAGGCGGCCTCGATAACATGTCTGCTACTTTATTATGAATTCCCTTTTTGTATTTAATTACAAGATGAAACTGTTGCAAGAATCCCATCCATCTTAAATGCCTACTTTGCTGTGCTTTAGTTTGAGATTGTAGATATTGAAGTGGCTGATGATCAGTATGTATGACTGTCTCTTTTCCCATTATATAATTTTTCCACTTCTTCACACTCTATACTAAAGCATACATCTCTTTGTCATAAGTTGGATAGTTACTTACCGCAGTAGAGAACGTTTTTGAATGGTAACAGACTGGCTTCCTCCCTTGCATCAAAACGGATCCCATGGAAAACCCGCTAGCATCTGTTTTGATCTCAAATGGCTATTGCAAATATGGCAACGTCAGAACTGGTGCTATGCTAATCCTTTCCTTCAAAGTGTCGAAGGCTCTCTGATGCTTGCCTCCCCACTGGAAAATTTCTTTAACGCTTGTCAACGCATTTAATGGAGCAACAATGGAAGAAAACCCAGAAATGAATTTCCTCCAATACTGAACCACACCCAGAAAAATTCTGATTTCAATAACGGTGTTAGGCCGTGGCCAGTTTACAATGACAGCAACCTTGGCTGGGTCCACTCGCAGGTGGCCCCCACCAATAATATGGCCCAGATATACTAAAGAAGTTTTAGCAAACTCACATTTAGACATTTTTACATAAAGCTTCTCCTTCCTTAGTACATCAAAAACTTTCTTCACATGTACAATGTGTTCCTCCCAGGTTTTTCTAAACACCAGGATATCATCCAGATATACAATTACAAAATCATCAATGAATGGACGAAAGACATCATTCATGACCCACATGAAAGTAGCAGGTGCATTACAAAGCCCGAAAGGCATCACAAGCCATTCATACAAACCCTGTTTTGTTTTAAACGATGTTTTCCAGGAATCATTTTCAGCAACACGGATTTGATGATACCCACTACGCAGATCCAATTTTGTAAAGTAAGTTGCATGTTTCAACTGATCAAGCAAATCATCAATGCGAGGAAGAGGATACATGTTTTTAATGGTGATTTTGTTAAGGGCCCTATAGTCAATGCACATCCTCCAAGACCCATCCTTATTTGGAACCAAGACTATAGGAGAGCCACAACGAGAAGTGCTTGGCTGTATGACCCCCTTCTCAATCAACTCCTGAACCTGCTTCTTGATTTCCTCATTCTGCATTATAGACATCCAGTACATGGCTATGTTCAGGAGTGGCACATCCTGCTACAAATGTATCTCATGCTGAATTTCTTTCTTTGGTGGTAACCCTTTCGGATCTTGAAATAAATCATCATACTCAGAAATAATTTCAATCAGTTCAGATTTCTGTTTAGGATCACATCCTTCAAAATATTTAGAGATCTCATCATTTTTCACCTTAACCATCATTAACACAAAATTGTTACTAGCATTTACCAACCTCTTCATTTGTCCTGCAGAGACTATGGCTAGATTTTTTTTTGTCTTATGTGCTCGTACAATATATTCCACACCATCTTTAAAAAGATGATAGTTATTCTGCTCTCTGTAAAAGACTTCTTTTCAGTCATACAAATATGGACTCCCAAGTACAATTCCACAAATGTCAAGTGGTACTACATCCAATTCTACCTCATCCATAAACTTTCCAGTAATTGCAAACTTTAATACACATTTCTTTGTAACTTTCAATTGTGTATCATTAGTAACCCAACCAAGAGGATAGGGTTTTTCATGAGGCATAGTAACTAAATGCAATTTCTTAACCACTTCTTTTGATATCAGATTTACTTGTGAACCACTATCAAACAATGTATCAATCTTTGTGTGATTTGCAATGACACGAACATGAAACAGTGCACTTCTATTTTTATCATTTTTCTTAGAAGTAGATGGCATATTTGTACTTGCACTAGAACTTGATTTTGCATCAATGGGAAGTGAGATACTTTTATTCTTACCCTGGATTCCAATAGCTGTAACCTTTGTTTCATCACCTGAGCCAGATCCCAAGTCTTGAATAACTGTTGCAGTAGCTTTTGCTTTGCCTTTATCTTTGTTTCCTCTATACTTCTTTGGCCTTAACTCCAGATGAAGTTTCCAACACTTAGAGACATCATGTCCCTTCTGACAATGCGAACATGTAGGCTTTTCACCCTCTTTCTTAACAGTAGCCATCTTCTTTTTCCCCTTATCTTTACCTTTTGATTTTCTATCAAATTTAAATGATTTCTTCACAAAAGTATCATTAGCATACTTCCCCCTAGCTTCTAAATGTGTAGCTTGAACACATACATCATCCAGATTACTGGGGTTAAACATCAACAAAGTATGTCTCAAATAAGAATGCATGCCACCAATGTACTTAAGAAGAGTTTCCTGTGTATCTAATGAAACATTCAATGCAATAACCCTCTTTCTGAATTCATGATTATAGTCTTGAATATTTTGTCCTTTAGCTTATCTAAACATTTTCCAACTCATGGTTAATTGTTGAATATGTCCTAAAGGATAAAATTGCTTCCTTAATACTTCAATGAATTCATTCCAAACGGAAATAATTTTATCGTTATTTCGAAGATCTTGCTGAATCTTGCTCTCCCACCAAGTAAGAGCCATACCACTCATTCTCAAAGTGGCCAATTGAATCCTGGAAGGGTCATCATTAATGCCCTGCACCCTACAATATACTTCAAGCTGCTTGATCCAATTATCTAACTTTTCAGCATCTAAATCTCCATTATAAATTGGCAATTTGAATTTAACATCCAATTTGAAATAAGGCATATTAGGACTTGCATTATTTGAATGAGAAGTATGAGAAGAAGAGAAATTTTGATTAGTTTTAGGAGGATCACCATCACCTTCTACTCCTTTACCCTTTTCTTCCTTCTTCACTTCTACATCTTTGGGTGAAGATCCTTCTTGTTTCTTCTTCCTTTCTGCTCGCTCATCGAGTAGAATTTCCATCATGGCTTTCATGCTGATAAAAGCCTCCAAAAACTCAGTTTCGGAAATAACAGTTTTTTCCCGTTCTGTATGTCCTTCTTCTTCCCCTCGTGGAGAAGACATGGTTCTTGAGAATGTTCTCCTTGAGCCAATCTCAGGAGCTCCTTCAATTAATTCTCCTTCACCAAGCTTTAACCTGGACCTGGTAAGCATTCACAAACTTGCACAAGCAGTTAACCTGCTCTGATACCATAACATGATCCGTCGGATCTCAACTTGAGTGCATTAAAAAAAAAATTAAAGAATGCGTTACCCAGTTTGCTTAATTCATGAAACAACATTAACAGAAAAGAAATGCTTAAAATAGAAATGAAAAGAAAAACTAATAAATAGATGTGGGAAAAACAAACACAGAATCAGAGAGTCACAAACAGAAGTTGATAACGGAGTTCACCCCCTTCACTAGGCTACGTCTCCGGGTCCCTCTCCAATGGGTACCGATCCAATTAATCTCTTTAAAATGGTACAAAAATGGTTCTGGAATCAACTTCAGCAACTGTAAACAGAATGTTGTACAAAGTCTTCAAGACCTCTCTTCTGGAAATTACAATTAGCCTTCAAAAGGAAAAGAAAGTTAAAATTATAACAGAGAATGTCGACTTCCACAGTAACAGCATCTGGACACTTCACAGCAAAACTCTCGGTGCTTCTCTTTTATCTCTGCAAGCTTCTCATAACAGAAAAATGATGCTCTGTGCTCTAAACAACCTGAATCTTCCCCCCTTTCTGAAATGTGGCCAGAAACCCCCTATGTAAGTGTTCGAAGGGAGGATAAGTAACAATTTCAACTCGTCTGCTACTCGTCTTTCCATATTCCATATGCTATCTTTTAATTCTCGTTAAAACGTTTCAACTGGATATACATATCCTTTACATTCATTTATGTTCCTCCAAATGTCGCAGCGGTTCCCAATGGTTCCATCCATCACATTTAGAGCTATTCCAATGTTATATCCGCCAAAACTAAAACATATGCTAATAATGGAACAGACGTTATATCCATCCTCTAAATGTCACCACTAAACTCCACAAATGTTGCAGCATCCACAAACGTCGTCAGATATAACTAATCTCCACAACGTCGCAGCATCCATAAACATCGCAGCATCCACAAACGTCACAGCATCCACAAATGTCACAGCATATAACTAAGCTCCACAACATCGCAGCAACCATAAATGTCACAGCATCCACAAACGTTGCAGCATATGTGACCACGCAGGTTTTTCTCGAACCATAGATTAATAACAATTGTACCATATTGGATCAGTGTAATTTTTTGAAGATTAATAATCCATTGGATCAGTTAGAGTCAATTATGGTTGTGATTAGTGGTTAACTGATCTTCCTATTGTGGCTAAATGACAGTTAAGCCACTCTCATGTATGCAATTCGAATGAACACTTTGGAATTTGAATTGTCTGGCTATTCATGCCAGTGTAACACATTGTATCTTCACTTTTGATTAATGATAACAATTTTACAGCTGCAACTCCTAATTGCAGTGTTTTCATGTCATTTTTCTATGTAATTGATCCTTGAATATTCTGTAAGTTGTTCCTTGGTCCTCATATTACTGTAACTCATTTTTCATAGGCTTGATAAACTTAGTGTAGAGAGGAACCTGACCAAAAGATAATCGTGTTTGGTGAATCTTCTATGCACACCCTGAAGAGCACTAGAAGGGAAGGTATGTCCTAAGGGATTGTGTAGTAGAGAATGGGATACTTCCTTGTGTTGGGTGTGTAGGTATTATGGATACCAGACCAGATAGTTCTTATGGAGGTTTCCCTGGCTATGTGAATGAACTCATTATCTTATCAATTCTTCCTTTCCACTTCCTTAGAATCCTAATAAACCTAATCGTATATTAGCTTGGCTGAGTCTTGAAGTGCATATGGGTCATGTGTGAATCACTACCTTAACAACCTGATAAACCCAATCATATATTGGCTTGGATGAAGATCCCGATAAACCCAATAGTGTGTTGTGTTGGTTTTGTATTATTGTGCATATTGGCTATGTGTGAGTCACTTCCTACAGTTTGATAATCCCAATTGTGTATTGGCTTGGTTGGATGGCCTGATAAACCCAAGTGTAGGTTGTCTTGGTTGTGTTTGATGTGATATGGCTATGTGTGAGCCTTTTGTTCCCTAGTTCCTTGTGGAAATCATGCCCAACTTGGGGGTGGCAGTTGTGTTGGGATACTGATGAACACAACTTTACTATGGTTGGGTGGAACATTGCAGTGACATAGCTAGTTGCGGGACAACTTCATTTTCAAGATAAGTATTCTCTTGTTATTAATAATTATGCAATGTATTTATTTAGGAATTATCATGAATATGTTGAATGCTTGCTAAAGATTCAAGTAGATTTTAGTGTTGTTATACTTTACTGCATTTTACATCTACATACGCTTTTTAGTTTCCAATGCAATCTTCTTAAGTTCATAGAGGCTAGAGGCATGGTTGAAAAGTTAGAATGCATCTGAATTAAATGTTTTTGCACCCTAGAATCCTCCTGCGGAAGGCAGAAGGAGGAAAGTGGAAGGTGAACAAGTAAAGGTGTCATTTTGTTGAGTTTTCATGATCTGAAGTTTGAAACAAAATGCAAAAAGAATAATGTGGAAGGCGAAAGGTGGATACGTGACTACATCATATTCTAATTTTTTGATTCCCGAAGTCTGCAGCAGAATGTTGAAAGCGGAAAAGTGAAAGGTAAACATTTCATAATATGAGTTTCTGCTAACCAGAGCGTGCAGCCAAAAGCAGAATGTGGAAGGTGTAAGGTGGATAAATGACTCCATCGTATTATAAGTTTCTGATAATAGAAGTCCACAATGTAATACGAAAACTGGAAAGCAAAAGGTGGAAAAGTCAGGTTCAGTGCAAAAATGACTTTTCTGGTTACAGAATGAATGATAAAGGATGAACATGACACATGACTGTGTTTAAAGAGAAAGAATTAAGAAATTTTAAATTATTATTCATATCAATCAGGTGTATGGGAACATGGGTACATGTATAGGAAGGTATCAGAGAGGTAGTAGCAGTCGCGTAGTCCCTCACCGAGAGGACAAAGGGGAGCGGATGTGACATTGTGGTATCAGAGCAGTTGTAGTCGTGCCCTCCCCAAGGGAGAGGTATGGGTACGTGACAAAGGAGTGGACCATTAGATGGGAAGGTGGAAAAAAATCCATGGAAAAGGTGGATTTCGCATCAACAAATAGCATGAACAAACTAATTTTCCAAGGCTATGATATTGGGTACGCCTGGAAAATTTAAACGGTGGATATTAGTAGGTGAAGGAGATAAACATTCAACAATTATTTTGTAGTAGAAAAGTATTGGCGATTTAGCATTAGAAAGGGTTAGAAATTTTATTCAATGGACAAGTTAATACACGTGTTAAGCATCTGATTGTTTTCCAAACGGATCAATGGTTCAAGCTTTGGAAATTTCCATCAGTAAAGACAAAAGACGCAAATACTGGTGGATGCTAGATTTTGTGTCTATGTTGATCCTTATATTTTATATCCTTTAAATGAAATTGAGACGTCCAAGTTATGATCTGTTAAATCCAAAAAAATTCTGAACAGCTTTGTATACAAATTGGTGTAAAAAACTATCAGATATTGTTATAAGGGAACTTGAGCAAAATCAATATTTGGAAAGGATGGGATCTATGGGGTCACTTTTTTTTATAAAAATGATTGCCATTAAGATTCTCCATCATTTATTCCAAAGTGAAGTTTGGATGGTTATGTTGGAATATCATAAACCCACTCATAAAATAATTAATCATTATTTGATTAATTTCCTACCCACTAGCTTAGATAGTTGGCATCCACTTGCACCTTAGAGTCAACACTTTGCATCTATATCCCAGGAATGATTTATTTTTTATTCTAAGTTGATATTTACCACTTTATGGCCATCCAGAATTGGTAATTGCGCTTTACAGCAAATTCATCTTTATTCTTCTTTATATGCTTTATCCTGCTTTTCTGTGGATAAGGTAAAGCTAGTCAACTAGGAAACTGGTAACTTTTGTTTCCAACCCATCCTCCATTATTTTCTCTCCATATTCTAGGATTAGAAATTCTTTCCTTCACTCATCCCTACTCACACATGCTATTTCTACTTCGTGAGGTTCTTGATAGATTAGGAAAGTGCTTTAGACAACTATGGGGTTTATCATAATTAGCAAGCCTGCTTTATGAGATAGCTTGAGTTGTCTTCTAGAAACTCTATTTTCCTTTATAAAGATGTATTACCTATGTAATAATATCAATTATCATTTATTTATCATTCATTAATGTGTGTTCATTAATCATTCTTCTTCTCTCCTTATGCTAATTCTCTACAATTCTCTGAGGTTAATTGTGTGCCTAGATCCTTAGCTTGTTTATGAAATTCCTTATGCCATTAAGGCTTTAGAATTTCTACATGGTATCAGAGATCAGGATATCAAAGCTATACATGATATCATGTCTTTGAGATTTCATTAATTAATCCTCCTTTTCATATTTGGAGGTTTATTTTATAGGTTCAACTTCGAATGGATTCAAGAGTATCAGTTCCTCTTCTTTCTCTATTCACAACCTATTCGAAGTGGAAATTGAAGATGATTTCATATCTAAAGAGACAAGGTCTCTGTGAGATATCTATTGGAGCTATTGAAGAGTCTTATGAAGATCCAAGTAACTGTTTGAATGACTGTGATAGAGAAATTAGAGTTATTTTTCTAGCTATCTCTCCAATCATGCACTACCTTATTGATTCTGTTGAATACTCAAAGGATCTTTGGACAACATTGGATAGAATTTTGGGAAAGGACAATGAGGATCCTTCTAGTTATGTGGAGAGTGCCTATAGCTCCTCAATGATTTATCTCTCTTAATATTTCTTGGCCTCTATAGTATCTGATGAAGTTGATCATGAAGAAGAAATTTCGCATATAGTTCTTGTTGCTACTACTCTCTTTGATTTGAATGCTTCCTCTTTCAATCAAGAAGCAAATATTGAAGAGCCATCTTTTTCTGTGTCTCTTGAAGTAGAAGATCTTGATTCATATTCTTATGATGATGTTGATGAAAAATAAGCGACTAATGGATATTTTATTACTATTGATTATTCACTCACACATTCATTGTTCTCTATGTCTTCTATCATGGATTCTGAGATCCATATGCCAGACCTCTCACAATTTGTGCATGCCTCTCTTCTTCATGGTGCACAACCCAATGACTTCTAGGATGTTTTCTTTTCCAAATCAAGTTCTCTTAGTGTCTTACCACTTACCATACTTGATCCCATGTGCTTATGCAACTCCTCCTTTGTTCTTGGCGCTCATTCTTAGAGCCTCCTTGAAGATTTTGAACATCACTATCTTTCCTCCTTACGTTCTTCTACCACAAAGGGTTCTTTACTAGTATATTCCCAAGATTCTATTGATGTGCTTATAGTGATCTATTGGATTCTTTGGAAGATAGATCAACCCATGGATCCCATGCATTCACACTCTTTGATCCTATGCCTTCTCTATGTTCCTACATGATCACTTGCACACATCCTCTCTGTGTAAATGAAGATGGAGACATTATACATTCACTTGGACAATTATTTAACCTATATGGAGTTGAAATCTCATCATCTCATCATCTTGGAGTTGATTACAAGTCTCAATATCCTTCAATATTTCTTTCACATCATTGGATCTTAGTTGTTCTACATGGTCCTAGTATCCATCTTGCAGTTGTTTATGTTTTTTATCCAGGTGAGAAAATTTATCTTCTTCCTAAGAAGAAGATTCCTCCAGACATCATCATTTAGTTTGGAATAGAAGCAACACCAGTAGTTCAACACTTTTGGTATTTCTTTTCATATCCTTTCTTGAGGGAGGATTTTCCCCTTGATGTTTTGCCTCTTTCCTCATTTCTTTGGACAAGATAAATTGTAAAAGGGTGACCATATCCTTGTTGCTAGGCCCTATATGCATATATATTTCTGATTAGTTTAGGGATATCATCATAAAGTCAGGCTTAAAGAGGGGTGTTGGAATATCATAAACCCACTCATAAAATAATTAATCATTATTTGATTAATTTCCTACCCACTAGCTTAGATAGTTGGCATCCACTTACACCTTAGAGTCAACACTTACCATCTATATCCCAGGAATGATTTATTTCTGATTCTGGGTTGATCTTGACCACTTTATGGCCATCCAGAATTGTTAATTGTGCTTTACAGCAGATTCATCTTTATTCTACTTTATCTACTTTATCCTGCTTTTCTGTGGATAAGGTAAAGCTAGTCAACTAGGAAACTTGCAGCTTTTGTTTCCAACCCATCCTCCATTATTTTCTTTCCATATTCTAGGATTAGCAAGTATTTCCTTCACTCATCCTAACTCACACATGCTATTTCTAATTCGTGAGGTGCTTGATAGATTAGGAAAGTGATTTAGCCAACTATGGGGTTTATCATAATTAGTAAGCCTACTTTATGAGCTAGCTTGAGTTGTCTTCTAGAAAATATATTTTCCTTTATAATGATGTATTACCTATGTAATAATATCAATTATCATTTATTGATCATTCATTAATGTGTGTTCATTAATTATTCTTCTTATCTCCTTATGCTAATTCTCTACAATTCTCTGTGAGGTTAATTGTGTGCCTAGATCCTTAGCTTGTTTATGAAATTCCTTATGCCATCAAGAATTTAGAATTTCTACAGGTTATTTAGAACTTTTGAACATATCCCAAGTGGAAATTTTATTCTAGAGTATATTGGCAATAGTTCCCAAGATGTAGTTAATGAAAAAGATACATAAGATATGGACATTTCAGATATGCTAGATAATCAAATTAAACATCAAAAACATCCTCACAGAGTATCAGATATCAATTAAAGCAACAAAGCATGTGTTTTGCTAAAATGACTAATTTAGTCATTTATTTCAATCAACTATTTCCACAAAAATGAGATGCATTTTGAGAAACCGAGAGATTTTTTTCTTCATAACATTCCTATATACAATAACCTCTCTCTATTTTTACACAGGTATTATGGAATGGGAGGATCGAAGTGATCTTCAGAAGAAAATGTTCCATATTTTTAAAATGTTGTCTGAGGCATCGAATGAAAAATCATATTCTGAAGCGCTAGAGGGGAATCTAACAAAATGAAACATGGGTTTTGTTGGGAACTTGTTCATTTACAAAAACCTCTCTCATATTTCACATAGTTAGAACCATTGGATATATTCAAGTGGGGCTTTGAGGCCTATTTTTTAGCAGTTCGCTTCCTGTAATGAAGCAAATCAATTGTAATTGTTTCTATTTTTAGAGTTTAGTTAGATTTTGAATTTAAGACTAGGTAGAGGTTGTTTTAATACATAGTAAGATGTATTTGATAGTTCTAGGGTTGTATTTTCAATATTAGAGAGGATATTCATTGTAATAGGTTTCAGTTTTCCTAAGATGAATTAAATTGAAAAGGAGGAATGTTGAAGTATCCATGGCATAGATTTCTTGTGCCATTACTTTTCTCAATAAGTGATCTTCCTAATGTGTTTGTTTTTCTAGTTTTCCCACTCCATTTTTTCCTTGCTTTCATGCTTGAACACCATTTTATGGGCTATAATTCATCTTGCATGCTCTAGGCTCATTATTCAAGCATTTTCAAAAAAACATTTTGCTAACGTTTTACAGAATTCACCATAGAAAGGTGTTATGTTTGATGGATTATCTTCCTTGTCTTCTAATAAACCAAAAAATTACTCAAGACTGAGGAAATGGTGTCTACCTTTCCTCTGTTTATGAATATTTTAAACCCCTCCCTCTTGCAACCTAACTCACATCTGATTTTTTACTACATTTCCCAATGGCCTTGTTATAGCTGATTTCACCACACCTGGTATATCACACCTTTATGGCCTTCCATGTCCCTGCGAAAAATATTTGGACCCCATGGAATTATATTATACTTTGATGTTCCAATATTATCCCCAAAATCACCTGCTTATACCTACATGCAACTTTTAAAGCCATACTCGCATGTATACGCAGCTTTTGACCTCAAACCCACGTACATCGGGATGTGTTCATAAAGACAAATATTTTTGGAGTTTTCCTCATATTAGTCTAAATATATATTATATTGGACTTCCATATGCCTTGAGAATGCTTGGACTCGATCCTCCATTACCTCTTTGGAGTGTTATATATTGAGCCTCTTGGATACATTGAAGGAGCAGAAATTGAAGAGTAAGGAAACTATAGTCCATTGTTGCCTTATTTTGTTTATACTTGAGTCTGCATCGCTTTGTCCCTTTGGAGCACATAGTGTTCTTCCTAAGCTTTCATTTTTTTTGTGAGCTTTCTATTGAGATATGGAGGATTGAAGTGGTGGAGGCCAAGGTGGAGGAATCGGTTTCTCCTGTTCGCAGAAGTGCCGACAGAGTTTGTCACTATTGTATCTATGTTTTATTAATAGAAATATATTTTCTTATCCAATACATGTGCATTTTAAATATCAATATCGTATCCATGGATGTATTTATTTTCTTATACATGATTGATTATATATGCTAGAGTATCTCTAACGCATTTATATATATCATGCTTTCTTTGTTTATTGTTGTTGAGGAAAAATTGTAAGTGTAATTGCATTGCAAAAGCTCAACGGGTATCTACTTCAACCATCCAGAATAAGGTATGATTTTACATCCCTTAGTGTTAGATGTGATTATTTCTCTTACATATTGGAAAATATTGATTTTTGGTATCATATTGTCTGTTGTGGTACCCCCAAGCCATAGGAAGTTTCTCTCCGTAATAGAATTGGCAACTCCGTTGAGGAGGTTCCTAGTTGTTTTTTCTTTGGGGTTTGGGTATACAATGTGCTTGACTTGCTCTTTGTTTCTCCCCGTTTCTGTGTCGCATTTAGTAGTATGTTCATCCATTGACACTCCCTTAGAGTGGTTTGACCCTTGGCATGATTTCTACCATTGTCTTCTCTGTATACATAGGTTTTTGGCCAAAGTCGCGTATTCATGCAGGTTTTTGGCTAAAATTCACGTATATACACTACTATTCTTTGAATAGTCACATACATCCTCCATTTTGGTTGATTTTGATGTTGTGGGAAGTTGTTGGGTGGGTTGTGAGTGTGCCTAGGTCTTCTTGGGTATTGATGTTGTCTGTTGACTTCTTCTTTTATGACCAAAGACCGCTTTTTCATTGATTTTAATTTGAAAGTAGCTCCTTTTTTGTTTTTCCATTAGTGCATTAGTCTTTTTGTCTCAGTGTCTTTCTTGGCTTGTGTTTGATTCTTGCTACAGAGATTGCAAATTTTAATGACTTTTACTACATTTTCATTCTTTTATATTGAAAATACAAAATAATCATTGCATTCTTATTTGAATCTCACATATGGATTTAAGGAGATACTTTCATTGGATTGCTTGAATGAGAGTTGTGTTTAGGCTTTCATATAGGAAGGATTGCATTGGCATTTGGAAAGGAATGATTTTTTATGAATCTCATGTAGTGGAATACCCCATTTTCTCATTTAGACAAAATTTCACTTGGCATTGTTTATTAGGTGTGCACATTTATTTCACTGTTGAGTCATAATATCATTAGTTGAATGGACATTTCCCTTTTAGTGATCGCAGCTATTAAAATCAATGCTTAATTAAAATGAATTACACATTTTTCTTTTATAGTGTTCATCAACAAGATTAGGATTTAGAGTCTTGGAATAGTTCATTGTGAGTTAATTCTCCAAGACTACTAAACACAACAAATAGATGTATGTCTAGGTGAGAGTGAGAAATCCTTGGTATAATTAGTGTTTCTCAGGAGGCTCCTCTTACACAAGAGTTAAGCACAAGGAAGCGTACACGATTGTGGTTGGGATATCCCGTGGCCACTTTTTGGAAGCGTCGGAGATATTTCTAGGATCATATTCATATCTAGGGGATTTTGAGGTATCTTTTGTTGCTTTCGAGCTTTGGGAATTTCCATCTTGACCATACGATTGATCCCTCCAGTGACTGTCCGCCTAAGAATTGGTCATATTGAGGTGACCTTAGTTTCCTTACCTAGGTATCGTAGGGGGTACTTGTAGAGGTTATTCTTTGAGTATCCTAGCTAGGTAGGGGTCAGATAGCACAGTCGCTTTATGCATTGAAGCTAAGGGCCACTATAATTGGTTGCGTAGCTCCACTTGTAGTGTATGGGTGTTTCGGACCTCTCCTAGGAGAGACATACCTACTTCATTTGGGAGCTCACTTATCCTCCCCTTGGCTTGCTTGCATTTTGGTTGTAGATTTTCTTAAGAGTGTGCTCTTTGTGCGCTAGTTTGCTTTTGGGATCGTTGTTACTTGAGTATATTTATGTTCTCTTGATTTTGGGTCCTTTTATGTTCGACATGCCTAATATCACTACTAGTATCCTGTCACCCGCTCTAAGTCCTAGTGCGAACCCTAGTCTTGGACTGGGGGGAACCACAAACCCTTACATTGCTTATAGATTTGAGAGTGGTCATATTCCATCCTCTACTCCATTTGCGGATTATTTTCAATCCCTTCTTCCGGTCTTAACACTAGTGTTCACCCTCACGGGGGTGGTAGTGGATACGTGAACGTTAGGTCTACACCTTACATTCATTCTTATGTCCTATTGTCCACTGCACTGCTTCCTTTGAATGTAGTTGTCATGATCAATCCTCCCTATATCCTGTAGTTTGGACTCTTTACTGACCATTTCCAGTTATTTTGAACTAATATTGTTGTCATGTAGGATCCATTTTTTGTACACTCTCTCCAAGGCTTTGACCCATTCGTATCTATTACAGGTATAATGTCGAACTGGCATATAGGTTAGGATTTCACATCCGCTTTCATTTATTCATTTCCTTATGACCGTTTCATCTTGACCTTAGGTACGAACCCACTGTGTGATGTCATGAAACCTTCATACTACTACTAGAAGTGACACTCTGTAAGTGGTAGAGCTTTCTTATACATGGGCGCCCTAGTTAGATCTCGTTTGCATTTGGTTCCCATGCTGAGATTTCTTCTTTAGGTTTGGGGAGTCCCTTTTAGTCCTGCCATGTCCTTGAACAAGAGCTTCATACTCCTGTTGAACTTTATGCTGGCCATTCCCCATGGAATCCCTTGTATATATCAAGTTGTGATTGCATTTCATGAGTTTTTCTTTCCTTATTGATATTTACGCCAACTCCCTACTTCCGATTTATAATCCATGTATCCCAAGCTTGTATCAATCCTAGCCAAGCAGAGCATTTTACATATCTTTTACAACTTGATCACACTTTACTGGGAGGATACCTTCCCCTGAGTGTCCTTATCCTGCACATGCTTCTTTCCATTGAGCATAGGTACGTTCCACTGCTTGGAACTAGTTTACTTTGCTGCGACACTCGTCTCCTCCTAGATGTACACTATAAAGTACTTTTATTCTTTTTTGAGCTTTTCAACATCTGAAAAAAGTCCAAAACAAAATATTAAAAAAAACATAAAAAGTCGGACGAGAAATGATATTAACTTTGGTAGCTATCGAGTCGTGTCACCTTCGAATAGAGCATTGTATATCAGATCCATTGGTTGGGTTGTTAGTTTGACTTTAGGAGATGTACTTGTTACTTTTATTTTATCTCCACCGACTAGTTATGCTTCCATTCCCTATGGAACCTATGTCGATGTCTCATGTGTCATAGAGATGTCCCAGTTTGCATTTCGAGTCCATGTTTCCTACCTTCAGTCACCACTTGCCTTATGCTCTTGTTTGAAGGAAGTTCAAGACTGAGTCAGACATTCCTCAGTTATCATGACTTTGCATGTCAGTCATTCCAGGTATTATTACTGATTCGTGTACATATTGTTCGAGTTCTTCCACATTATACAATGTTGTTGAGTACCTCGTGTTGGTTGATGGGGGATGCCCTAATTCCCTCCTTCCAGTGGATTCCATTCCATCGACTTCATATCATTTATTCTGGAATAGGATTCTAGATTTCTTTGAAATCCTTTATACTTACAATCATCAGTGGTAGGTTCTCTTGCCATCAACCGTTTTTGGAATACATCAATTTACCTTGATTGATGGATTATTTCAATTGTTCGACCTCAACACATCTATTCATGCTTGTTAGATTGCACTCTATACCTTGATTCCCATTTTCATTATCGATGGGTTATCTCACATCTATTAATGGTATACATCAATAACAGGTAATCAAACAATGGACTACCATGTTCGACCTTGATACATTTATTCACATGGTAGGACATGTACTCGTAACGGTTTGTGTATAAGACCTTCTAGCTTGGTGGCATTCCATATATGTGACCTTCTTGATCATGCCAGTATTCATGAGATGTTAACTCTCATGATCAAATTCCATTATATATCAAATGTATTCACCCTTATGGAGATCTTGATTCATTATATACTATATGTGGCGATGAACACACACGACATTTGCATATCATGCATATTCACGGCCATTGTACTCTTATGTATCCCGGACTGTAATATGTATTTGTCGTCACATGCAGAGATTGATCATTATATTTTATTGATGATTGGTTGGTTCTTGCACCTTGGTCTTCATTACACCACTTCTAGGATGGATTATATAATGTATTTCAGCCATCATGTTACCCCTTTGACCTCACACATTAGAGGCATCTGTTATAGTTGATTTTACCACACCTTTATGTCCTTCCATGTCCCTATGCAGATTCTTTGGACCCCATGTACTTATATTATACTTTGATGTTCCATGATTATCTCAAAAAATCACATGTTTATACATATACGTGACTTTTAAATCCATACTCGCTTGTATACATAGATTTTGACCTCAAACCCACGTATATCGAGATGTGTGCATAAAGAAAAATATTTTTGGATTTTTCCTCATATGAGTCCAAATATCTTGTCTCTTGGCCTTCCATATGACTTGAGAATGCTCGAACTCGACCCTCCATTACCTATTTGGAGTGCTACATATTGAGCCTCTTGGATACATTGAAGGAGGAGAAATTAAAGAGTAAGGAAACTATAGTCCATTGTTGCCTTGTTTTTGCTTATACTTAAGTATGCATCCCTTTGTCCCTTTGGAGCACATAGTGTTCTTCCCAATATTGCCTTTGCTTTGTGAGCTTGCTATCGAGAGATGGAGGATTGAAGTGGTGGAGGACTCCGTTTCTCTAGTTTGCAGAAGTGCTGACTGAGTTTGTCACTATTGTATCTATGTTTTATTTATAGAAATATCTTTTCTTGTCCAATACATGTGCATTTTAAATATGAATATTGTATCTGTGGATGTATTTATTTGCTTACACATGATTGACTATATATGCTAGATTGGCTCTAACACATTTATATATATCATGCTTGCTTTGTTTGTTGATGTTGAGGGAAAATTGTAAGTGCAATTGCATTGAAAAATCTCAACCAGGATCTACTTCAACTGTCTGGAATAAGGTACAATTTTACATCCCTTAGTGTTAGATGTTCTTAATGCTCTTGCATATTGGAAAATATTTATTTATGGTGTCATACTATTTGTTGTGGTACCCCAAAGCCATAGGATGTTTCTCTCTGTAACAAGCCGCGTCCATAATTTTCTTATCAAATATCTTAAAACAAATTGTCCTATCAAAAATCTGACCTTCTGAATGTCATTGATTGAATATCCTGAGTAAGAATGCTTTGTAAATATTGAGATATCCCTCTCTAATTGTATTAGGTCAAAAAGTGGTTATGTGGTTACCTTGGGCTTTCCTTGACACGACCAGGGAAAAACTGAGGGCTAACAAATTGGTGTCATTGGTGGGGAATGAGGGTTCAAATATTTCTTGGGTATAAATGACAAAGTTTTAGGTTTGATTGTTGATGGTGAACAACGGTCAAACATCAAGAAGGTTGTGTATATTTAACCTGGTGATTCCATCTTCAAGGATCCAATTTCAGTGACTCCATTGGCGGCATGATCCATGAATCAAGTTTTCAAAGAGAACTGATAGACTCTACTGGGGAAATGAGCTCATTGTAAAGACATGTAAAGGCAAGGTGAAAAATAAGGAACTCAAGTTTCAGTTTCCTCCAAAACATCTTATCCTTTCTTGTATATTTTTTCATGTCCTTTCTTAATCTTGTCAAAAGAATTTATCATCGCTTATTGCACTCAAAACAAAACCATGCATTCACTCATGTTTATCCTTCTTTGCAAACTAAAAGTATCTATTCATCTTGTGCATATGATTTTGATCAATACCTTTCATTTGAGCCACATAAAAACAATGATTAGTTTTGTGAGCATCTTGATACCAAAGTTGATATTATACCCTTTCCACATAGCCATGTTTATTCCAAGATTCCAAACAGGTACAGACCACTTCATCTACCTCATGTCCTTCATAATTTTCCTACAAATCACTTTAAATACCTTCCTACATTTGATGGAGGATCCAAAAACCTTACAACTGAGAAACATCTACAATCCTTTGAGAATTTCCTTGACATATTCGAAGTAGAACATGATGATGTTTGCATGAGGGATTTTTCCCAATCTTTTCAAGGAGATGTTAAGGAATAATTTAAGCACTTGCATCCTGAATCCATCAGTACATTGGAAGAATTTTTTGATATCTTTTTTAATTTTTGGGGTGAAAGGAGGTCATTAGACCAAACACTTTCAGATTTTTATTCCATAAAGAAGCAAAAAGATGAAACCCTGTCAAGTTTCAACAAAAGGTTTGCAAGTTTTTATTATAACATGCCAAAATAAATTCAACCATTAGAAGGTGCTGCAAAATTGTATTATGCATCTACCTTTCCTCCCGAATTGTCTTTTCTTCTTTTGGAGAGAGAGTCAGTCACATTACAGCACATGTTTATTGATTCATTGGAGGTTGAAGACAATATTAAAATGTCTATAAAAAATTCAGAACAAGACATTGGTGATGAAATGGAAAAGAAATTAGAGTTGGTTGAGCAATATGAACAAAAAGAACTTGCCATGCCTTCCAATTATGTTTTTTGTGAAGATAATCATCCAAGTGATGTAAAAGGAGATGGGTATACTAATTTGTTTTTTGAGGATTCCAATCAGCATGTTGAAAATTATGTTAGTGTTGGTTTTAAAAAATATTTCAGCCTTCCTATATATGATAAGGATGAGGAGGACTACTTGGATAATGTACCTAATCAACCAGCTGTAAATTTTGCAAGTTCTGGGCTAGTTAGTGAAGAAAATCTGATTGCAATCCATGATCAAAAGTCTGAAAATATAGATGGTAGTAAGTGTGCTGAAAGCGACTTTTTTCCACTATGTTATTCTTCATTTGAAATTCTAAAACAAAGAATTAAAGTCTCTAATCAAAAACAGAAATTTGAGGATATGGATAATTTTATGGCATTTTTAGAAATGGATAATGATAAGCAGGATGATCAATCATGCAATCAATCTTAGCATGTGGAAAAAGTAGTAGTTTATGATGAGGAATTGAATCACAAAGAAGAAGATGAGGACTCTCAATGGAATGCTTCTTCAAATCTTTCAAATTTAGAAATTTCATCTCAAGAAAAAGGATTTTGTTCACTTGATTTTATTGAAGAAAAGAATGATATTTCCTTTGAGACACTTGGAAGCAATCAAATTTTAAATTCTGATATTTTGAATGAAGTAGTTGATGTATCGTTTGGAAATTGTCATGATCTTTCCTTGCATGGTTCTTTTGAATATCAGTTTGACAGTGTGCAAGAGGAGTTACAGATGGAGAAGCTATGTCATGGTAAAAAAATGACAGAGAATATTGAAGGTTGTCATATTTTTTATGACCCAATGGTTGAATATATGGAAAACTTTTGCATTTATAATGGTTGGTTATGTGTTTTCCATAAATTTCAAGTCTTTTATCATACATTTTTGCCATTATGCTCTTATGTTCTCACTCTGATCAAGCATGATGAGAAATCTAAATTATTTGATCAGTTGCTTGATTGGTTTCATTGAAAGTCAGACTTTTCTTAACTGGGCATTTATGCTCAGTAAAGTAGGGTAGATAGGTGTAATTAAACTCAACATGGTGAGCATTTATTTCAGCAATTTTTTATTTGCTTAGAGTTTTTTTTCAGTTATAAGTTCATATTTGCAGTTCACGGTTGTTCTCATTCTTCATAGGATGGATGGGTGACGGGTTACAGGTAATAGGTTACAGTTTTGTTGGTAGAACGATTTCATTGGATGATTACAAAACTAAATAGGTTGAGGATTTCAAAGAAAGATTGGGAGCATCCCAATGGATTTGGCACTTGGTCTACGGGGTTCCTTGCTACATTGCAAGGAGAATAGCATCCCCAATTGGAGTCAGATGTTACCACTAGTTATTTTTGTTGAGGTTTGTATTATCGTCGCATAAATCCAAAATTATATTGGTAGTTTGGGCAGTGTTAAGGTTTTGCACGCTTGGTAATGCATAAAATCTTGCAGCGGTTTTGACAAGCAAAAAAGAATAAAAGGACTTTGAGCAAAAGGAAAAAAAAATCATAATTGGCGCAAAAAATTGATTTTATAAACCAATGTTAAATTTATATATGTGGGCCAAAGTTTTATTTTTATAAGAATAAAGTTTATTTTTTATAAAAACAAACCAAAAGGTTTTTATAAAAGTAAAGTTTTTTTTTTTTTGAAAACAAACCTTTTTATTTATTTTATAAAAACAAGCCAAAAGGTATAGTAAGCTAATCCCAAGCTGAACACCAAGGGCTTTTTATGGCAATGTCCAAGTATTTCATAAAAACAAGCCGAAAGGTATAGTGGGCTAATCCAAAGCTAAACACCAAGGGCTTTTTATGCCAATGTCCAAGTGCAAGTGGCCAAAAGCCAAGCCAAAAGGTATAGTGGACTAATCCCAAGCTAAACACCAAGGGCTTTTTATGCCAATGTCCAAGTATTTTATAAAAACAAGCCAAAAGCTGAACACCAAGGGCTTTTTATGCCAATGTCCAAGTATTTTAAAAACACAAGCCAAAAGGAATAGTGGGCTAATCCCATGCTGAACACCAAGAGCTTTTTATGCCAATGTCCAAGTGCAAGTGACCAAAAGCCTTTTATGCCTATGTCCAATAAAACAAGCCAAAAGCTAAACACCAAGGGCTAAAAAGAATAGTGGGCTGATCCCAAGAGCTTTTTATGCCAATGTCCAAGTGCAAATGACCAAAAGCCTTTTGAGGCTATGTCCAAATCAAGGTACAAAGGAATAGTGGGCTCATCCCAAGAGCTTTTTATGCCAATGTCCAAGTGCAAATGACCAAAAGCCTTTTGAGGCTATGTCCAAATCAAGGTACAAGCGACCAAATGCCAAAGCCAGCCAATGTCCAAGTGCAAGTGACCAAAAGCCTTTTGAGGCTATGTCCAAATCAAGGTACAAGCCTTTTGAGGCTATGTCCAAATCAAGGTACAAGCGACCAAATGCCAAAGCCGGCCAATGTCCAAGTGCAAGTGACCAAAAGCCTTTTGAGGCTATGTCCAAATCAAGGTACAAGCCTTTTGAGGCTATGTCCAAATCAAGGTACAAGCGACCAAATGCCAAGTCGAGGGGGGTCCACCATGCTCACAAATCACACCACACACCAAGCCAAAGCCCAATCTCCAACGCTCATACATATCACATTTTAACCGATAAGTATTAAAGCTGCCAGGGTATATAAAAAAGTGAAAATCAACTTATTTGGTGCATATGGGATAAATCACCACAAAGTTTTAAAATATGTTTATAAAAGTGGAATTATAATTGGCAGAAAGAGCGTGACGGCATTATTTGAGGATGAATTTATAAGTCTGGGTGCCTAAGGTGACAGAGTGATTTCCCCCCACTACTGCATTAAAATACATTATCACCGAGGAATTAAGAAAAAGACGTGATGTAAGTTCTATTTTAGTGATTCAAAGCTTCACACTGATAAAAATTTGATGAAGTTTGTGAAGAAAGATCCAAAAGGATTTTTTATTTTTCCAGTTGTGGCATATTTCAAGAAAGTAAAAAACATTATTAACAATCTTCTATTGGTGGCAGCTGCGTTGAGGACATTTTCAAAAGTGGTTGTAAGCAGAAACAGAAGAGAAGTGCTATATTAAATATTGTATATTGCTTGCATAAGGAATGAATCTCAGATATCTTTGATAATATCTTAAATTGGAGAATAGTTGAAACAAAGCTTGTAGAATACTATTTACCGGAGCAGTTTTACTTTGTTTTATTTTTCCTATCAGCGGTCAGAATTTGGAGACTTTTTGTATATGTACGTCAGCTACCAGATCTGTGCATATTTTAAGGAAGTTTTAGCGGCTTAATTCAGAATCTGATATTGAAATCTCTTAATTTTAAGATTTACAGTCTAGGGCATTGGTCAACCGTGAAACGATCTTAAATATGCACCACCATGCTAATAACGGGTCAAACATGCCGAATGGTCATGTAGGAAGTTCGTTTCAGCCATTTCAAAGGAATCTTCACCAATAGCAGCATCAATCATATGCTTAATGAAATTTTCAGTAACAGTAAATCTCTTCATGAGGCAATGTGTTTTCTAATGGATTTGATGGTATTGATAGAAAATGATCGATATGTTAATCGCAACACTGTGTTCTTTGATATTACTTTAAGAGAAGTTTTGATGGAGAAATTGCAAGATTTTGTTGTAGACATGGTGGTTTTTAGCAGTAACGGTAGAAGCAAAATGTATCGACAATACAGAATCAGTACCTGAATCATCCAACGGCGCGCATGTATTTCACAGTGGGGACATGCGATGGGTAATTAAATTTTTGGATGTGCAAAATGGTATTAAACATAAGAAGGAGTGGACCGTTAGATGGGAATATGGAAACAAATCCACGACAGAGGTGGATTTCGCACCAACAACTAGCACGGACAAACAAATTTCCTGAGAGTGTGAAATTAGGTACGCTGAAGGAGATCAACGGTCAACAATTATTTTGCAGTGGAAAAGTATTGGTGGTTTAGCATTGGAAAGGCTCAACGAAATTTTATTCAATGGACAAGTTAATACATGTCTTAAGCATCCGAGTGTTTTCCAAACTGATCAATGGTTCAGGCTTTGGATATTTCCATCATTAAAGACAAAAGAGGCGAAAGACTGGTGCATGCTGGAGTTTTTTTCTATGTTGATCCTTGTAGTTTTTATCCTTTAAATGAAATTGACATGTCCAGGTTACGATCTGTTAAATCCAAAAAAATTATGAGCAGCTTTGCATAAAAATTGGTGTCAAAAACTATCAGATATTGTTATAAGGGAACTTTATCAGAATCAATCTTTGGAAATGATAGGATCTATGGGGTCGTTTTTTTCTGAAAATGGTTTCCATCAAGATTCTCCGTAAGTTATTCCAAAGTGCAGTTTGGATGGTTATTTAGAACTTTTGAACATATCCCAAGTGGAGAATCAATCTTTGGAAATGATAGGATCTATGGGGTCGTTTTTTTCTGAAAATGGTTTCCATCAAGATTCTCCGTAAGTTATTCCAAAGTGCAGTTTGGATGGTTATTTAGAACTTTTGAACATATCCCAAGTGGAAAATTTGTTCAGGAGTATATTGGAAATAGTTCCAAAGATGCAGTTGATGATAAAGATACAGAAAATATGGACATTTCAGAGCTGTTAGATAATCAAATTCAACATCAAAAACATCCTCACAACATCAGAGCATGTTTTTTTTTGTGAAAATGATCCTCACAACATCAGAGCATGTTTTTGTTGTGAAAATGATTGTTTTAGTTATTTATATCAATCAATTGTTTCCACCAAAATGGGATGATTTTTGAGAAACTGTGAGAGGTTTTTCATCATAACATGCCTATATACAATAATCTCTCTCATTGTTTACACATATTTTATGTGTTTGGAGGATCGAAGTGATTTGAGTCATCAAATTCGAAAACAGATTCCGAGGAGCATAAAGACATGGGTTTTTCGGGCATGTGTTCAATTACACAAAAATATCTCATATTTCACAGATATTTCACTATTTGAGATATGCAAGTGGGGATTTGAGGCCAGTATGCTTCCTGAAATGAAGCAAACCAGTAGTAACTGTTTCTATTTTTAGAGTTTAGTTAGATTTCGAATTTAAGACTAGGTAGAGGTTGTTTCAATATAAATTCAGATGTATTTGATAAATATAGGGTTGTATTTTTAAGATAAAAGAGGCTCTTCATTGTAATAGGTTTCGGTTTTCCAGAAATAAATAAAATTGCAAAGGAGGAATGTAGAAGTTTCCATGGCAGATATTTCTTGTTCAATTAATTTTCTTACTAACTGATCTTCCTTATGTGATTGTTTTTCTAGTTTTTCCACTCCATTTTGTCTTTGCTTTCATGCTTGAAAAGAAATTTATGGGATAGAATTCATCTTGCATGCTCTAGGTTCATTGTTCAAGCATTTTCAAAACAATTTTCTGCTAAATTTTTACAGAATTCACCATAGCTAGGTGCTCCATTTGATGTATTGTATTCCGTGTCTTCTTATCAACCTGGAAATGCCTCAAGGCTGAGGAAATGGTGTCTACCTTGCCTCTATCTATGAATATTTTAAACCCCTGTCTCTTTCAACCTAGCTCATATCTAATTGGTGACTCCATTTCTCAATGGCCTCCTCCATGATTGTCTTTCCAAATCTCTTAAAACAAATTGTCCTATCATAAATATGACCTTTTGAATGTCATTGATGGAATATCTTGAGTAAGAAGGATTTTTAAATATGGAGATATCCCTCTCTAATTGTATTAAGTCATAAATACAGTGTAAATTGGTTGTGGTTACCTCGAGGTTTCCTTCACACAACCCAAGGAAATAATGAATGCTAACAATGTGATAGTATGGAGCGAACACATGGCATTTGATCCTTATACCATGGTTCACAATATCCATTACAAATACACATAATGTTGAAATGGTTACCAAATTGAAATCATGGGACATTGATTCCCTATTAAATTCCTTTCTAATACATAAGGATAATGCACATGGTCCAAATATTTTAATGTCCTACATGTGCTAATATCATACAATTTTTCCTTAATGTTAATTGAATTATAGTGATGACATATCTTTCTTATCATGTTTACAATGTTCTATTATTGTTCTACTACTACTATTGGATTTGGGGGCGCCTGTTATAATAGATGCACAGGTTCTTACCTCTCGTCTTACCGCTCCCCCACCACCAGCCTATTACTAAATTTCATATCTATTCTACCTTACAGAACAACTCCTCGGCAACGGCGCCAAAATGTTGGGCAAAATATCGTACAGATTAATTTACCTAATATTTAATTATCGACCAGGGTTGGTAGGCTTAGAGTTGACACAAAATATATGCGAAGGTAGAAGGGTTCCTATGGTGTCGTGGGAATATATTAATAAACAAAAGATCGAAAGATCTTTCAAAATGAAAAACCTTGTCAAACTCTAAAGAATTCAACTATCTAAGTAATTGAACTTGGACAGAGTACTAGACCAGAGTGGTATAAATTTATACTACTCTATTCTATAAACAATTACTATAAAATAAGAATATAGACAATGTTATTCTATGACACTAAACTATTCTCTAAGAGAAGATCTATTTTACTACTAAACAACTTTAAAGATGAATTGTACAAAATTACAACAACTAGATATGCTTTTAAGAAGGAATATACATGCAACTATCAAATGTACATAATAGTTTAAACTAAACCATTTTAGTTCCACTCTCCTTGGTTAATTTGAGGATAATCATTCACTGTGATTGTAACAGGAGCAGGAGAGGTGTCAAAGTGACTTTCAAAGGAAGTGTAGAAACTAAATGGAATCAAGTCTAATTTAACCTCTACAAAGATATGTAGACTAAGAAATGTCCAATTGCAAGTGATAGTAAACATGATGGTTTATTTCATAGGTAACTAACTATAACTTGCAAAAGATAAAACAAGACTACAAGAAAGTATACCTAACTTATAAACAAGTAGAAAACTTAATAAAAATAAGCAAATAGAAAACTTAATAAAGATGATTTAAATCATATCCTATAAGTTTCTTCAATAACTATGTTATAGAAAGAACAAGCCTTATTGCTATGAACAATTTACAAGGTACTAGTAGAGCGAATGCAATGAAGGGGATTTTACTTCAGGGGGTCAGACTAGAAGGGACAGCGAGGGTTTGAAGAAAAGCAGGTTTTTCTTTGTTTGGCTCAAGGCGCGCGGTGCTGGTTGGCTCTGGGATGAACGCCCTGCCCGACAACTTGGCCTCCCACAGGGGGCCATGGAGACATCAGGGCAAGAGGTGCCCGCTCGAGAACATGGGTCTTCTAGCTCGAGAAGAAACTCAAGGGCTGAGGATGGTCAGGGGGACGAAGGTCCACCAACCTCCAGGAAAAGCAAACAATCAAGCATGGGGGCCTGCTTCGCACGAACGGCCTCCATTCCTATGATTCAGATCAAATCCGAGGCAGTAAGGAAAAAGATCGAGACCTAGAAGGAAAAGGCCCTTATTGGGAAATTTGTGGGGATATGGCCAAGGAAAAAGGACCTAATCAAGTGGATCAATGGGGTCTGGAAACCCAAGGGTCACTACGATCTGCAGCTGGGGTCAAAGGGTTTCTTCACCATCATCTTTTTAAACCAGGAAGATAGGGATAGAATTTTGGAAGGGGGCCCATATTTTTTCTTCTCAGCGGGTCTTTTCTTGCGACCATGGAAGGAGCGTTTCAACCCAAAAACGGAAGACATGAAAGTAGCTCCAGTATGGATCCACCTTTTCTCCCTCCTGGGTGAATATTGGGACCTAGAGACCCTTCGGGATATAGGAAACAGTCTTGGATAATTTATAAACGTTGTAGAACAAACAAGGATCCAACGTTACACAGCCTTTGCCAAGATCTGCGTTTATATGGACCTATCCCGAGAACTGCCTGAAGCAATCAGTCTAAACTCGGAAGATGAAGAGTGGATCCAGCCCATTGATTATGAACAGCTCCCCTTTAGATGCCGGCTCTGTCATGAATACGGGCATTTACGGAGGAACTATCCCAGAGATAACCTTAAGACGAACCAGGCTACACCTACGCCTTCCATTCCGGTGGCTAATGATGGGTTCATACCGGTTAAGAATAAGCGTCGCGGAAAGGGGGGAGGAAAACCTCCGGCTCGCTCAGATACCTTGACCCATGAAAAATCCCAAGGGAACGCTTTCGAAGCTCTAGCGTCCCTAGAAGAGGGTGAAGAACTGCAGGATAGGATACCTATAGAAGACCAGTGAGAAGACCTCCGTACATCCCCTAGTCTGAAGGAAACCTAGCAAATGGAAGGTGTGTAGGTGGACGAAGGGGAATATATGGATTTGGGCAAGCTAGACTTGGATGCCATAGAGGAGGAATGTAGAAATAAAGGAGAAGGGTATGGCTTACATCGTCAACTTGAACTTCTCCAAGAGGCCATTATCCGAACAGGTGCGGTGGAATGTCTGGGAATCGATCCAGACGCCCAAAAGGACAGCAAGAGGAAGTCTCTCGAGGAGGAGCTGCGTCGTGGAAGGAAGACCAACAAGTAGCGAATAGCAGCGGTGGGAGTCCGATTGATTGAATCTGGATAGTACCCTACGATCCAGGCGACCTTCTCTGAAGCCAAAAAGGTTTTCCAATGAAGCTCATATCTTGGAATATCAGAGGGTGTAGTAACCCTAGGAAGTGGAAAGCTTTAAACCGTAATCTTAAACAGGAATCCCCAGACATTTTGTTTCTTCAGGAAACCAAATGCAGTTTTGGAGGTTTGTTGAAAATCAAAGACAGGATTTGGAAGGACAGTCAGGTTATGGCCATCGATGCCACAGGCCAATCAGGAGGTATTGCTATTCTATGGCAGCCACAATCAGTTGAACTCTCAAACTGGCGGGCCAACAAGTTTGTGCTCATGGCATACTTTTGCTTTCTGGATTCAGGAGTTCGGGGCATGACTGGAAACATCTATGGACCCAGTTGCTTCCAGAAGAAACACTATTTTATGGGTTTCCTCCAATGGCTCCAAGAACAAGCGGAGCAAGGGCAATGGGTTCTTGGGGGCGATTTCAATCTAATTGCAAATCTGGAAGAGAAGAAGGGCGAACGACAAACCATGGATAAATTCCAAGAAGCATTTAGTGAATGTCTTGCTCGGGGACCGCTGGTTGACGTGGAAATGGGAAGTGTCTGGTTCATGTGGAACACAAACGCGGAGGGGAGAACTTGGTTGCCTCTCGTCTGGATCACTTCTTGGTGTCAGAAAATGTCATGCACAGTATGGGGGGAATTATGGCTATTGTTCTCCTGGCAAATGGCTCAAACCATTGGCCCATCAGTCTCTCTTGGGATTGGACTGGCTCCCCCAAAGGGAAACCCTTTAGGTTTGAAAGCTTCTGGATGGAACACAAGGACTTCAAGAACTTGGTAGGTCAATGGTGGCAGTAGTTGGTCCCCCCCCCCAGGAACCGTTATGTTCCAATTTCAGCAAAAACTCAAAGCTATGAAAGCAAAGATCCGCAAATGGAACCGGGAGGAATTCGGAAACATTTTTTAGGACAAAAAACAACTGCTGATGGAGCTGGACCTCATCAACAGAAAAGGCATGGAAACCGGATGGAATGAGGAAATGAAAAAAACAGAAAAGGAACTTATGGAACAGTTGGAAGCTAGGGAGAAACAAGAGGCTCTGTATTGGAAGCAAAAGGCGAGAGTTAAATGTCTGAAGGAGGGTGAAAGAAACACTAAATTATTTCATAACTCGATGATCCAGAACAGGAACAGCTCTAGAATTCAAAGGCTTAAAACTAGAACTGGAGACAGAGTGGACACTAGGAGGGAAATAGAAATCAAACTCACTCAATACTTCTCGGAGATCCTCAGGGAAGACGGGGGAGAAAGAAGTAGGGAGATTGAGCAAATCACCAGGTTAATTCCCAGCATGGTTACTGCTGAAAATAATTAAATTTTGAATAAGCCCATTAGGATGAAGGAAGTGGAGGAAGCAGTTAACCAGATGGCTCTGGGAAAGGCTCTTGGACCGAACGGCTTTACATCCAACTTCTTCCACTTCTTCTGGGATCTTGTCAAGGAGGATGTGCTGGCTATTGTGGAGGAATCCAGATTAAAAAAAGGGGTCCTCAAAGCTTTCAATGCTACTTTCCTCACCCTTATCCCAAAAGAAGCGGGGGCAAAGTCACCTAATAAATTTAGACCTATTCCGTTATGCAATGTCATATATAAGATCATCTCCAAAGTCATTGCTAACAGACTCAAAACCCTCGTTCCGATGCTTATAAGCTCGTAACAGTCAGGTTTTGTGTAAGGAAGGAAAATCTTGGATGGGGTTGTTCTGGTGCATGAAGTGCTGCACTCGCTCAAAAGCTCCAGAATCCCTGCGATGATGATCAAACTTGACATTGTGAAAGCTTATGACAAGCTCAATTGAGAATTCATGGAGAGAATGTTGGGGGCCTATGGATTTTCTCCTGCATGGGTGGAATGGGTTATGGACCTGGTTTCCTCTCTTTTCTTTAATATCCTCCTTAATGGGTCCTCGAATTTGTGCTTTCATCCCTCTCGAGGAATTCGCCTAGGGGACCCCCTGTCCCCTTTCTTATTCATTCTCATGGCGGAGGGTCTGAGCCGCCTCATTGTTGCCCAGGTCGATCATGGGACAATTCGAGGGGTTAGAGTTTAGGAGGGGATGCCCCCTCAGATGCATCAACAATTTGTGGATGACACCATGCTCATCGGGCACCCTTCAGTCCAAGAAGCCAGAAGCTTCAAAAAAATCCTGGACATTTTTGCTCAAGCCTTAGGATTGGCTGTTAATCCTAACAAGTCTCATATTTTCTTTGTTAATCCCCCCCCCCCCCGACCACCCAGAGGAATATCTTGAGGGTCCTCGGTTTCTCTAGAGGAAATATCCCATCCAAATACCTTGGTATCCCCATGGGGTTTGGAAGGACAAAAACAGCAGAATGGCAGGAACTTTTGGACAGACTAAAGCAAAGACTATCCAGCTGGGTCCTTCGCACCCTTAACTTTCCCAGCAGGCTGATCTTGATCAAGTCTATATTACAGGCGATGCCGACATACCTTTTCTCAGTATTAGCGGCTCCAAAGGCTATCCTCAAGCAAATCTGAAGCATCCAACGCAATTTCCTTTAGGGATCGAGTGGGGAAAATGCCAAATTTTCTTTGGTAAGCTGGGAGGATGTATGCAAACGTACAGAACATGGAGGCCTAGGACTTAGGGACCCTGAAATTATGCCAGAGATCTTGGGGGCCAATATTTGGTGGAGATGGTTCTCCCATTCATCAGAACCCTGGGCTATATTGTGTAGCAAAAAATATCCCAGGGGCATCCCTAGTCATATCCTGATCCGCTTCAACGAAACTCCTAGTGGATCTACCATCTGGTTAAAGGCCTTGGCTGGAAGATCATTAATACAAGATCACAGCTTCTGGGAGATCAGGGATGGATGCTGGGCAAAGTTCTAGGATGATTCATGGAATCAGTTCCCCATCCTCGGAAGAAACCCCTGGTGGAACCTTATCAAACAGCAGGAGATTGAGAAGGGCAGGATTCTGGTGAACCAGTCGTGGAACCTGGGAGTTCAAGAAGACTATCATCGGTGGGACTTTCCTGAGAAACCAGCTCTTATGAGGGAGGAGGACTGGATGGCCTTCCAGGAAGAATTGAATAAACGTTTTGTCAGAACTCAGGAGGGCCCTGATATTTTACAGTGGGGATATTCTTCAAAAGGATCCTTCAACATCAAAGAGGCCTATAGCATCAGGATGACAAGGAACATGGAGATGGATGACATCTGGGGGGAAATTTGGGCTGTCAACTTATGGCCCAAGGTGGCTCTTTTCGTTTGTCTCGTAGTCAGAGGAAGACTCCTCACTTGTGACAATCTGTGAAAGTGGGGGATTATTGGCCCATCCCAATGTTGCATGTGTCATCAAGCGGAGGATACGATGGGCCATTTACTGGACAGTTTCCCCTTTGCGGCAGCAATTTGGGATAAGGGGGCATTGATGTTCAGGAGGAGCGACAGGATTCGGGGGTTGTCCCCCCAGACTATAAGAGACTGGAGCTCTCATGCCTTCATGAACCCCATCATCAGAACCATTTGGGATGCTTTTTCAGGTATGGCAATGTGGTGTATTTGGAAAGAGCGAAATGCTAGGATCTTCTGTGGCCAAAGCAAAAAGCTGTTAAATTTGAGCATATAGATCTGTAGACAAACACACAACTCACAAAGAAGATCTCACAATTTACTTAGCCATTGAAGAATGAAATAGTGCAAAAGGCTTGCAGCTGTGAATGCTTTCATTAATCAAAAAATTAATCCAGATAATAATTACAATGATGTAAAATGGATTTAATAGCCACAAGCAATTCGAATCCACATGAGGAAGTTCGAATTGATGACTCTACTTGACTGTAGGTAACCAAGACTTGTCTAAATCACAATTGGAGTTCTAAAACACAACCAACTGTTACATTTAGTATTAAATAATGGTTAACTGACTGTGGTAGGTGAGAAAAGTGCCCCACATGTGTGCAATTAATTAAACCATTATTTAACTGAATGTAACTGACTCCTAACTTGGCTTGACTAGTCATCAACTGAAGTTAAGGACCCAGTAGTTAACTGTCCTTGTCTAAATCATAACCGGAGTTCTAAAACATAACCAACTGTTACATTTAGTATTAAATAATGGTTAACTGACTGTGGTAGGTTAGAAAAACGCCCCACATGTGTGCAATTAATTAAACCATTATTTAACTGAATGTAGAGAGCTAGAACTGAATGTAACTGACTCCTAACTTGGCTTGACTA
>LPNX010348512.1:120204-228399 GCA_001517045.1 Pseudotsuga menziesii
TTTTCCAGTCATCTTCCTAGCTTCCAGTTTGGAAGTAGGGATTGAATCTAGATCTGAGTCACCCTGAATCTTAATGTCATAAACTAATATAGATGGATCTGCAATACTAGTAGAAGCTGTAAAAGAAGTAGATGCAATGTTTTTACCTTCCCTTGCTGGTGGCTGCTGAGAGTGCACTGGTTCTGAAGGAGGCATGAAATGTGAGAACTCATATGCTCTTGAAGCATGATTCGCAATACCCTTTGCTATGATGCTCCCAGTAGAGATATCTGTGATCTCCACTGAGTCAGGACCAAAGATCACTCGCTTTGGAGATCCAGTATGGGTCATCTGATAGACAGATAACAAATTTGAAGCTAGTGAGGGAACAAACAACACATCTTTTAACCTTCCATGTTCAAGTTGGATAGAGCCCTTCCCTTTGGTTTGTACTTTACTGTTATTTCCCATCTGAATACTAGGACCATCAAAAGACTAAAAAGAAGAGAATGATTCTATGGATGCAGCCATATGGTTGGAAGCTCCAGAATCAATGAGGAAGGCAGGTGTTGATGTGCAGCAAGCTTTCAGTGCATGTCCTTTCCTTGGGTATTCTTCTTCTTCTTCTTCTTCAGAGTCTTCCTTCCTTGCGCTAGCAGATACAGAAATGTTGTGCCTTTTCAAAAGAAGAGCCATTTCATCAAGTTTTCTTCTCATACAGGAGCTTTCTGAATGGAAGCCCCTTCCACAGTAAGGGCAGAGGATCTTGCCTTTGCTATTCTTCTTGCTTCTCTTCAAACTTGAAGGTTCTTTTGACTATTCAGACTCATCTCTTTGCTTCCCTCTGTCATTCGCTACCTTATCTCCTCTTGCAATAAGAGCTAGATCTTTGGGAGATCGAATGATCCCCATTTGGATCAATTTATCATTTTCAGAAATAAGAGATTGAATGAAATCATTAAGAGTGGGCATCTTCCAATTTGGAGTAGTGAGCCTTACCGTTTGGAAGGTGGATACAAAGACTGAGTAGTCTGAATTGAGCTTGGTGAGAATAGCAAGGATGAGCTGGGTTTCATCCTTATTTACTTTGCATTACTTCAACTGATATATCAGGTTCTTGAACTTTGAGAATAATTCATTTAGAGATTCGAAATCTGATGGATTGAGAGTAATCAGATCATTTTCTAGCTGATGGATCCTCATCTCATCATGCTTATCAAACAAGGAAGCAAGCTTGTCCCAAACCTCTTTGGGAGTGTCCAAGTCTTGGATGTGAAATTGAAGATCCTTAGAGACTGAGTGTTGCATGAGTCCAATAGCTTCATCAAGCTTGTTCATGTACTTAACTTTGTCTTTCTCTAATTCTGGCTCTTCCTCTGTTTCTTCTACAAGTCTGAAGAGATGCTTGGTGCGGAGCAATATTTTCATGTCATCCTTCCACTGGTGATAGTTGAAGGGAGTGAGAGGCTCTATTTGGTGAGCCATTTCGAAGTAATAAGAAAAACTGAGCTGTTGTAGCGAATGCAATGAGAAGTAGAGGCTGCTTGTAGCGAATGCTGCAAGAAAAGCTGATAACCTGTCACACAATCAAACAAACAAAATGATCCGGCTGGAGATCTGAGGAGGAGAGGAGTCTTGTCCACCAAGGCTCTGATACCATGTTAAATTTGAGCATATAGATCTGTAGACAAACACACAACTCACAAAGAAGATCTCACAATTTACTTAGCCATTGAAGAATGAAACAGTGCAAAAGGCTTGCAGCTGTGAATGCTTTCATTAATCAAAAAAGTAATCCAGATAATAATTACAATGATGTAAAATGGCTTTAATAGCCACAAGCAATTCGAATCCACATGAGGAAGTTCGAATTGATGACTCTACTTGACTGTAGGTAACCAAGACTTGTCTAAATCACAATTGGAGTTCTAAAACACAACCAACTGTTACATTTAGTATTAAATAATGGTTAACTGGCTGTGGTAGGTGAGAAAAGTGCCCCACATGTGTGCAATTAATTAAACCATTATTTAACTGAATGTAACTGACTCCTAACTTGGCTTGACTAGTCATCAACTGAAGTTAAGGACCCAGTAGTTAAGATCCTCCTCCACTGCTTTTGGTGGCCCGTCTTGCCCTTGGATTTTCCCCCAATGGCCCCCAAGCGGCAGCTCAGGAGGGAGGGAGGATCGGGAGAAACGCTCGGAATTATGCTGGTTAAAGGGAATTCTTCCAAATGAAAGACGTGTCAAGCAACTCGCGCGCAGATTCAAGCTCAAGAAGAGGCGGACCGATACAAGGAACATGTCCCTCTTAGTATTAGGCTTGAAGTCGAGAGGGTGGTGGAAGGGCTCTAGGAGAAGGAGAAAGCTATGCCCAGAGAGAACCTTCATACTGAGGTTGTTGAGTGGGTCTTGGACCCAGGTAATACTGCGAGATGTGCCTCTGCTTATGATCAGATGCTCATGACATATTGGGTCATTGTTTGTCTAGTTGGGAATTTTTCTATGATGCGGGAAGCAAAGCAGGCTGGGGATTCGAAACCGGTCTCATTTTGGAAGGAGCACAATGCGGAATGTCACACCATGCACCACAAATTAGTTGTTCTCACTGCTCGCCTAGGGTTTCCATTCCACCCAGTGGACCACCGTGCTCTGGAGACGGCTCGACCTCGGGAAAGGACCGGACGTTGCGACAAGGAGGGCCTCGGAGATCTGGAGGAGGCTTGAATTTCAACAGGCTCCATGCTTCCATCGTCATCGGTGGTGTCTGGCTTACAACTCCCTACTGCCGAAAGCCCATCTGCTACTCCTCCTTGCTGGAACTCCCTCCCTCCTGGTGGGATTTGAATTCTCTTATCAGTCAGTGTTTCTCTGTTTGTCCTCCTTTTAATTATTATCTGATGTGTCTTAGCCTTCATAAGTGTAGGCGGTATGTTTCCTACTGTGGAATGGGTGGCGATAGGACCATTAAAATGCCTTTTTGTGGGTGGGGAATCATTGTAATAGGATCAGGATCCATCACAGAAATAGAGATACCATGGGGGGTAAGAGGATATTGGAATTCACTGTAATTTTTTGGCCAATCATTTTTTATCAAGTCCTGGCTGGGCTTTTTCTAGCTAGGACTAAGGCTCCCCCGTTTTTGGGTCGGTCATAGTCATTTTTCTGCTCTGTAATATGGACTCTGTACAGTAATATAAGTTTTATTTACAAAAAAAAAAAAAAATTTACAAGGTACTAGTCTATTAATGCGCCTAACCCTAAACTTCACATGCAAATGGATAAATCAAATCAAACCAAAGATATAATTACAAGGCAATACAATAGACCAAAACACATGACATAATTTTAAACATAGAGTAAAAATAAAGAAGAAATAAGAATAAAACTTAATAAGTATTTTAAACGATCTAATATAAGGTTGTAAGAAAAGACACAACCATTATCTAATTACCACTTATCAAAACATAATCGAAAAACTAACGAAACAGGCTTAAAACATATTAAAAGCGCTAAGACCTGAATGAAAGGCTGGATAACAGACTCAAACAAAGGTTTGGATGATAGACAAAACAGGTTGTCTAAATGACAGTATGCACACAAAAAGCATTAAGATGTCAAGGAATAATTAATCTAAATGATTTTAAGGTCAGTTGATCCATGAATATGATAACGAAGTATGCAGTAGCAAGAATTAAATCTACTTAGTAATCAAATTTCATAGCAGAATCATCTAAAATAATCCATAATTAAAAAAGGAAATGTTATTCATTGCATTATTGAACAAACTAAAATATAATTAAACAAATTCATGACAAAACATAAGTAAATAAAGCTGAACCTACTATAACTTGATCCTGTAATATCAAAGCAGTCTATTCTACCAACATAACACTAAGCAATAAACTGGAAAAACTTGAAAAGGAAATTGAAAACTAATTTGTGCACAACTGGTTGCTTACTTCATGAAAGGAACTACATTAACATAATATCAAAGCTTAAGCTACAGGAAATAAATAACATGAACGATTTCTATAACTAAATTGCATAAACAAATTACAGATAAAACTATGCTATTTTACAAAGAAGGAATAATGAAAATACAGGAACGGATGTCTCTGGTTGACGGGGGGACCTCCCAGTAATCAGAGTGGTGACTTGCTAAATGCTACTAAAACATAATCATGACAGCATAAGCATAACTTCCATTATATTGAAATAGAGTATTACAGAGTTTCTAGAACCGACTGATTGCATGTATAAAAATGGCTAACTATCTTCAAGATTCAATATTAAACTCCTTTCACATAGCAGCATTTATATATACATCGTTTTTCAAAGGGCGATCAAGTCGACCCTTTTAGTGGTCGACTGCTCTTAAGATAAGTCAACCATTATGATAAATAACTAAACAAAGTCCAACACATAACGTTTTCCTCTTCCTTCGCGAATATGGTTTCCTTAAGGCGCGTGATGTGGCGTACAAGCTCTAATTTGGCGCGGCTAATGTCAAGGTGTCGAGCATAAACAACATGCTAGAAATATTCTAGAAAGAGGTTCGTGATATCACTCTGGCATGTGGACAACAAGTAGTTTGCATGCATATCATGTTCTTAATGCTTGGGAATCTCTCAGTACTAGCACGCAATTAACTTGTCAGACTGAATGGTGAGTTGTGCAGTGAGCTGGATATGCTCTACATGTATCTAGAATGGATGCATGTTTTGTTTGTTGTCTCACCAAAAACTAAGATCTGCAATAATGATTTCATATGTTAGCGTATCATCAAATATCATTGGATTTAACCAATAAAATCATAAAATGATAGAAATAAATCATAACTTGCATAAACCCAAAATATAATCATACTTGAGACTGAATAGTGAACTGCATGAGTTGTGTTAGAAGCTCCCTTCAGCTTTGATGAAGCAGGTGATTTAAATTTCAGTCTCTTAGGCTATGCTTTTAAAAGAGTACGCCTCTCTTGTTGAGTCCTATGTGACAAAATGATGACCTTGTGGAGTTTCTCAATGTTTTTGACCTGCAACCGCAACTCCTTGTTCTCATCTTGAAGCTCTGCTATCAACTTGAAATATCCTTTGTTTCGCTTTGTTGATTGAGCCAACTCTTGAGTTAACTGATCTATTATTGGTTGATGCAGCGTAGATGGCCCTGCAAGCTGCTTAGAGTCTTTTGGAGGACTCATCTACTTGGATGGTACTTCAAGATCAACAGTCAGAATTTGTATTTCAGGACCCAAATCCTGAACAGGCATAGAAACGGTTTCATGAACAGATGCAGGGATAGTCTCGTGATCATCATTTTCAATAATTTCAGTTGAAACTCTAGCCCAGATGATTAGAGAGGTAATGTCAGGTTATTTTATTTGGTCACACTATCTACAAGACTTGTCTCGATAGCAGGCTGAACCATAGACTAAACAAACTTTTCTTTTTGATCTCTAATGTGAAGTCATGATAGGGGTAGAAATTCAGCAAATACAGGGACAAAGTGAGTGGACCGACTCGCCTCCGATGTTGCATCATTGAGATGGACGAAATTGGGGATTTTCTTCTCTGGCGATGGGGATGGAATGGATTCTTGACGATTAAGATGTCGACGACATTTTCTGATATTCAAATGGGGGTTAAGCACTTTGAATATGAAGGTATCCCAGGATTGATTATGCTCTTTAAGATGATCTAAAATTAAAATCTTAATCAAACTATGATGGTATATGCTACCCTTAGGGTTAACAGTATTCTTTCTAACCTGGTTCAACATCTTTTCTAGGCTCCTAGGAAAAAAGAAAGGGAAATTGAGAGATTTTTTTATCAACGAAATGAGCTAACAAACAAGGATGACAAGACTTAAAGACGCTAAACTTACCTTCACAAGTAATCAAATGTATGATGACCATCAAAGGATTAAGGTACTCAGGTTTTATCCAACTATGATGAAAACCCTTTCTGCCTGTCACATGCCAAAACTCGGGTTTAGGGGAAAAGTTATGATATGCCTGCGAAACAAACCAATGCTTGTGACATTGATCTCCTTCTCATGGAATCTTGGTTGTGCACATGATTGATTCCTCAATGATTGGGAAGACAAGATGGCCAACCCTTGCCTTCCTCCCATCGAAGCCCATCGCAAAAAGTAGTGAGATTTCCTCATCATACCCTTGCAGTAGATGAAGGAACGGGTTCCAACCAGCACAGAAAAATACTTCTCAGCATTCTTTGAACTCTGAAAACTGGAATAAGTCTTGGCAGCTCTTAGGTTCGAAACGATTTGGCATGGTTAAGCAAAAAATACGATACATAGTTTGTAGAGTATGGGGGGAAGGTAACTAACACACTCTACAATGGTAACGGTACAGTGAAAACAATGGAATGGGAGAAGGTTCACACAGTGTTGATTTAAAATGTTCTGCATTCAACCTATCAAATGATCATGCTAACAGCTCGTCATATTTAGACTATCGTGCCATTATGGAAATCTTTGAAACGTGTGCCATCAAAAACTCGTAATTTAATGAGTTTCTAAATTTTCAGCTAGTTCAACCCTGTCCAAAGTAAACTTTGGATGGGTTTAACATTTAACCTAATATGGATGTATAAACCATATTCATAAATATAACCTTGATTTAACAGGAAGGTCAATTATTTGTTCTCTTATGCATGTGAGCGGAAAATAGGATAGGGGTGATGGCATCATAATGATGATTTGGAAGTACCCTAAGATAAAATCACACCCATATGGAAGTAAGATGAGATCGTATTAGATCTAAAACATACTTACATCATAAGTTGAGGTTGTGGATGTGACCCTAATGATATGATTCAGCTTTTTTCCCAAACAAAATCAAGCTAACACTTAATCGTAGGTGCTAAAATATTAAAGTTTTTATTTAGACCATCATTTGACCCTTCATATGATCCTTCATATAGATTTTTATAAAAATAATATTTTTTGGATCCATTTGTTGCTAATTATAGATTTTCCTAGGATGCCTATCCATAAGAAAGTCATATGAAACAATTATTTTGATCTTTTAATTGCGCTCTCCCTTATTCCTCAAGGATTTTAAGACCAGTTTCGTTGTTTGCATTATCCTGCAAACACATTGTCATAAAGAAAAATAAATATTTTATAAATAAATTAGAAAAATAAAGGCAAACAGTCTAATCCCTCCCCCCAAACTAAAGATATGGCATGTCCCCAAGCCATACAAGAAAACTAAGTAATTTCAAAATAAATTAATAAAAGTTCAATCATGATGTTGTGATTTTTTCAAGGAAAAGAAAAAGTAACTAATAAGTAAAAATGATTCAGATATGTATATTTATCAAAAATAATAGTGCTAAAGAAGATAATATAAACGATGAGATTATAATTGAAGAATTCCATAGGAAAAACTAGTCACCCATGCCTCATTGAAAGGATATCTTGTCATCTCAAGAATTTTTGAGTTCACCCTTGAGTTTGTGAGATTTTACAGTTATGGGTTTCATTTCTAGGATAATAATATCCTAGGTATTGATTGAATTTAGATTGTCGGATTCAAGGCCAACTTATGGTCATTCTCTAATGACATCATAAACAATAGGCCTAAACATATATTTATATGTATTCTAATTTATTATCTTTTTTCCCGAACCATGTGCATAGTGGTGCATTAACCATATCTCTTTTACCTGATATTGAACCGCTTCCAGCGAGCCTATTCAGTACCTCTAT
The DNA here is from genome assembly GCA_001517045.1 of Pseudotsuga menziesii. Lineage (NCBI taxonomy): Eukaryota > Viridiplantae > Streptophyta > Pinopsida > Pinales > Pinaceae > Pseudotsuga > Pseudotsuga menziesii. The sequence continues at coordinate 127,926 of LPNX010348512.1, forward strand.
GGGTTTATCTTGGTACCATGCAAGCATATCCCCGCTGCCAGCAAGCCTGTTCAATACCCTAATGGGTTTACTTCCATTTACCGAGCTTCCATTTTTTTCTTAGGATGTTACTTAGCATTGACCCACTACCAGCAGGCCTGTTCAATACCCCAACAGGTTTTCTTCATATAATGATTTTGATTATATGGAAGTCGGTTGGTACTAGAGCATTAGTACGCTTGCTAAACACATAATTCATATTATAAAAAAATATTCATAAAATGGCCTTAACTATAGATCATGTCAAAAGAGAATAAATTAAAGTTGTTCTTTGACATTTCAGTATATCTTTTCATAAAGGATAAGTAATGTTCCACACAAGCAAAAAATTTACTTACTTTTGGGTTACCACAAAAGTTCTGAAGAGACAAGTTTTGATGATGAGTATAGGATAAACTAGTAGTTCATAGGTGTGAAAATTTTGAAGGACGTGATGATTAAAGTCTTTTCGAGCAACTGTTCAAATAATCGGGAATGTACATGTCTGAATCAAGACACCATATATAAAGTATAACAAAATCATAAAATAAGTGGTTGAAAATGATACACAAGAATTCTAAAACTTCAAAGTTAAGATATATTTTGAGTGTTTAGAGCACTTTCTTTTTTAGATAATATCTCTTGAGAAATAGAAAGAACCATTTGTAACCAAACTGCAAAACCACTTGTTAGATGATTCATTTTATTCTTGAAAACATATATAACATTATAGAAAAAGAGTCCCCTATAAACAAATCATTATAAATGACTCTTATTTATTCAAGGAAATACACACATATTTACATATATACAAGTGATGATGACCCAAAATACTTTTAAGAATCAAGAGGAGGAATAGTTTTTTGGAGAGGGAAGGCCCATGGCTACTTCTATTTTGTTTAATGGGCATTCTTGTTGGGAATTTTTAGTCTTACATCTTAGACAGAATACTATCTTTGCTACTCATTATTTTTCTTGTTTCTTCATGTAAGTTTGGTTTCTAAAGTGAATATATCTAGAAGGTTTCTTTTGAGGTGAGAATGGGGCATCCCAATGTTCTTTTCCAAGAAATATCTTCCTCCGATAAACCATGAGTCTTATAGGGATGGTAGATGATACTGTGGATGTTTGAGATTACTATGTTTATTGAGTGGCCAAAGAGAGATTTTACCTAGGCAGGATTGACAAAACCAGTGAATATTGGCTTCCCTTCTTAGTGAAAAAGTTGTATTATTTGGTTTTCTAACTAGAAAAAGTTTTAAGGGTTCCCAATGGTTAGTCCCCTTACTCTTGTCAGGTATTAGGCCCTCAGGACCTCCTGCCATGATCTCTTCTCTTTTTATGGCTTCCCCTGTAAGATCTCCCGAAATATTCTCTACCAGAACTACTCCCTATAGGTGTTTTTTTTTCGATTCCTTTTCGATGAGTTAATGGTTGGGCTATTATGTCCCTTGTAAAAATTAATAGGAAATTTTTACTGTCTTAACGAATCTAAGTTTGTTTATAAAAACTAAAGAAAAATCTATATTACTACTACTACTACTGGATTTAGGGGCGCCTGTTATAACGGATGCACAGGTTCTTACCTCTCGTCTTACCGCTCCCCTGCCACCAGCCTATTACTAAATTTCATATCTATTCTACCTTACAGAACAACTCCCCGAAAATGACACCAAAATGTTGGGAAAAATATGATACTGATTAATTCACCTAATATGTAATTATCAACCGGGGTTGGTAGGCTTAGAGTTGACACAAAATATATGTGAAGGTAGAAGGGTTCCTATGGTGTCGTGGAATATAGTAATAAACAAAAGATCGAAAGATATTTCAAAATGAAAAACCTTGTCAAACTCTAAATAATTCAACTAATTAATTGAACCTGGACAGAGTACTAGACCAGAGTGGTATAAATTTATAGTACTCTATTCTATAAACAATTACCATAAGATAAGAATATAGACAATGTTATTCTATGACACTAAACTATTCTCTAAGAGAAGATCTATTTTACTGCTAAACAACTTTAAAGATGAATTGTACAAAAATACAACAACTGGATATGCTTTTAAGAAGGACTATACATGCAACTATCAAATGTACATAATAGTTTAAACTAAACCATTTTAGTTCCAGGAGAGGTGTCAAAGTGACTTTCAAAGGAAGTGTAGAAACTAAATGGAATTAAATCTAATTTAACCTTTACAAAGATATGCAGACTAAGAAACGTCCAATTGCAAGTGATAGTAAACATGATGGTTTATTTCATAAGTAATTAACTCTAAATTTCAAAAGATAGAACAAGACTACAAGAAAGTAGACCTAACTTATAAACAAGTAGAAAACTTAATAAATATAAGAAAATAGAAAACTTAAAAAAGATGATTTTAAATCCTATCCTATAGGTTCCTTCAATAACTAAATGATGGAAAGAACAAGTCTTATTGCTATGAACAATTTACAAGGTACTAGTCTATTAATGCGCCTAACCCTAAACTTCACATGCAAATGGATAAATCAAATCAAACCAATGATATAATTACAAGGAAATACAATAGACCAAAACACATGACATAATTTTAAACATAGAGTGAAAATAAAGAAGAAAAAGAATAAAACTTAATAATTATTTTAAACGGTCTAATATAAGGCTATAAGAAAAGACACAACCATTATCTAATTACCACTTATCAAAACATAATCGAAAAACTAAATAAATGGGCTTAAAACAGATTAAAAGTGCTAAGGGCTGAATGAAATGCGGGACAGCAGACTGGAACAAAGGTTTGGATGACAGACAGAACAGGCTGTCCAAATGACAGTATGCACACAAAAAGCATTAAAATGTCAAGGAATAATTAATCAAAATGATTTTAAGGTAAGTTGATCCATGCATATGATAACAAATTAGTGTACAGGAGCAAGAATTAAATCTACTTAGTAATCAAATTTCATAGTAGAATAATCTAAACTAATTCATAATTCAAAAAGGAAATTGTTATTCATTGCATTATTGAACAAACTGAAATATAATTAAACAAATTCATGACAAAACAAAAGTAAATAAATCTAAACCTATTGTAACTTGATCCTATAATATCAAGGCAGACTATTCTACCAACATAACACCAAGCAATAAACTGGAAAAACTTGAAAAGAAAATTGAAAACTAATTTATGCGCAACCAGTTGCTTACTTCATGAAAGGAACTACATTAACTGCATAATATCAAAGTTTAAGATACATGAAATAAATAACATCAACGATTTCAATAATTAAATTGCATAAACAAATTACAGATAAAACTATACTATTGCACAAAGAAGGAATCACGAAAATACAGGAATGGAGATCTTTGGTTGAAGAGGGGGGCCTCCCAGCAATCAGAGTGATGACTTGATAAACGCTACTAAAACACGATCATGCACAAGATAAGCAGAACTTCCATTAAATTGAAACAGAGTATTACAGAGTTTCTAGAACCGACTGATTGCATGTATAAAAATGGCTACCTAGCTTCAAGATTCAAGATTAAACTCCTTTCACATAGCATCATTTATATATAGAGCATTTTTCAAAGGGCGAGCAAGTCGACCCTTTCAGTGGTTGACTGCTCTTAAGATAAGTCAACCATTATGACAAATAACTAAACGAAGGCCAACACATAATGCTTTCCTCTTCCTTCATGAATCGGGTTTCCTTAAGAAGCGTGATTTGTCATACAAGCTCTGTTACGAAGAGAAATTTATATGGCTTGGGGTACCACACTAGACAGCTTGACTCCAAAAATCAATCCTTTCCTATATGCAAGAGAAATTAAATATCTAACACTAAAGGATCTCGATTCGTACCTTATTCCGGACGGTTGATGTAGATCCCCATTGAGCTTTCCAACTCCAACTTGAATTGATAAATTGCTTCCTCAACATTCAATAAACAAGAAAAGCATGCTATATATAATCGTGTTAGATATACTCTAGCATATATAATCAATAACCTATAAGAATTTGAAATCATCCATGGATCAAATATTCATTCAAATATACATTATTGGACAGGAAAAGATATTTCTATTAATATAAAATCAGAGATTACAATGAATACTACCTCTGTTGGTACATCTGCGAATCAGAGAAACTGAGTCCCCCACTTGGGCCTCCACCACTTCAATCCTCCATCTCTCAATATCAAGCTCACAAGCAAAGGGCAAGCTTGGGAAGAACACAAAAGTGCTCCAAGGGACAAAGGGATGCAGACTCAAGCACAAGTTCTGGCAATAATGGACTATAGTTCTCTTGCTCTCAATTCCTCAAGCCTTCAATGTATCCAAAGGGTTCCTTACATAGCTCTTGAATGGGGTAATGAAAGGTCGAATCTGAGCGATCTCAAGGAATAGGGAAGGCTAGGAGACAAGTGAGTCAGATCCACATCAATGAAAACTCCAAAATAATTTGGACTTTTGCACACATCCCAATGTACATGGTTTTAGAGGTAAAACCTGCATATATACGTGAGAAAGGGTTTAAAAGTCGCATATAGCAAATTTTGCATGTTTTTAGGGATGATATTAGAAACATCAAAGGAACAAAAATGGTCCATGGGGTCTAAGGAGTCTGCAGAGGGACAGGGAAGGCCATAAAAATGTGATTCACTATGTGTGGTAAAATCAGCTATAACAAGCTCTAATTTGGCACGGCTAATGTCAAAGTGTCGAACATAAACAGCATGCTAGCAATATTCCAGAAAGGAGTTCATGATATCACTCTGGCACATGGACAACAAGTAGTTTACATGATGTTTCGTTCTCTTAATGCTTGGGAATCTATCAGTACTAGCGCACGATTATCTCGATGGACTGAATGGTGAGCAATGCAATGAGCTGGATATGCTCTACGTGTATTTAGAATGGATGCATGTTCTATTCGATGGCTCACCGAAAACTAAGATCTGCAATAACGATTTCATATGTTAGCGTATCATCAAATATCATTGGATTTAACCAATAAAATCTTAAAATGATAGAAATAAATCATAACTTGCATAAATCGAAAATATAATCGTACCTGAGACTTAATAGTGAACTGCATGATAGAAAATATGCCAAAAAGGTGACAAAACATGTAAATTATTAGCCAAAAACGATAACAAACTGAGGGTCAACACTCGTAACCCCTAATATATTAACCACTAAACACCTAATCCCTCTAACATTAAGCCTTAACCCATAATCCCTAACCCATTAACTATTAAACATTAAGCCTTAACCCATAATACCTAAGCCATTAACCATTAAACTACGTAACCTCAATTTTCAATTTCATATGCTTCTTCCATTCACTTTGTATCAACATTTTTGTAAACAAAACTTAATAAAATTTAATACGCATATCCCATAATGATTTAAATTGGTAACTTTGTTAACTTCATTATTTTTCTATTGCTTCCATATTTATAGTGAACATAAATTTTATAGTATGGTTTATTAAGAACTTAAAATCAAATCTTTAAATGAAAGTAAAATGTTTAATCAACTATAATTAGGTGAAAAAGTAATTTAAAGCTCAATTTTAGTTTCTTATTTCATATCTTAAAAAAATATTTAAAAATGTATGATTAAATATATACTTACAATTTAACATTAAATGTTTTAATAATCCACATAAATATATTTTAATTGATCAACAAGAATTGGAAACTTAAGATTAAATTATTTTTTAGTAATTTATCTTTACATTCTGACTACAACATTTTAAAAAAATAAAAATCCTATATAAAATAAATTCACATAAGTTTAGTATGAGAAGGCAATTTCAAGCCTAAACTCGTATATTTGTTTTTTAATATTAAAGCACTAAATATTAATATGGTATCTTTTGTAGTTAATATTGGGAAAAATATTATTTATTTATTCAATACAAATTAATATAAAAAATTATATATTTGAAACATGAATATTCAGTATTAATAATTTGCTTTAAAGTGACATAAATAATAATCGAAAGTATACAAAATTAAAAGAAAATATAAAACATTCGATCGTAATGTAAAATAAAAATTTAATATAGAAAAATAGGGATTAGAGGGATACTTTATAAGGTGTGGGATGGGTTAGTGCACATTGAGGAATAATGTGATGGTTTGGGGGGACAAACATTGACCTCGATACTCAATACTATTAATCTTGTATATTGATCTAGGAACAAAGCATCAATCTCATCAAAGATTAATCAACAAATAACTCATGAAATGGTGTAATCGGTCTACACGAATAATAGTCGCTCTGTATTCACATAAAGAATGAATGATTACAATAACAATGTCATGCTACAAGCATGAATGAATGAGCAATTTGAATTCTCAAGAAGGTCATTCAAATTGAATGAGTGAGTCTAGCTTAACTGCTTGTAATCCATGGTCCACACTCAGTTAACCACTGATCAAAACCCTAATTGACTCAACTGAACCCTAACTGAAGCCGAAGTGCAATAAATGACTGAGTCTCAACTGAAATAGATCAGACACATGTCATAGCAAGCCAACCATCAAGTGCTAGCGCTTCAATGACTTCAATGAACCCTGATGAGGTTAACTGAAGTTGAACTGAACATCAGAAGTTGGTGGAGGCGCCCCTGTTGACTCTAGTTCATTAATTAATCATTAAATAATCAATTAAATGAAAGGAGGTGCCTTCACTGACCTATTTAACTGATTGTAACCACCAATTAGAAATTAGGTGCATTAATATCACTCAGATCACCCCCAGATTGCTCCAGTTAGCCTCCCCGAATGTAGGAGAAGGCTAAGTTAGCCTCCTTGACTGAAGGTAGGCATGGGTGTGACTGGATGATGACATTAATGCTCCACTGATGTCAATTAATATCAATAATACTTAGGATAGTGGTTTAACTAGGCCAATTTGACCAAAAAGAGTGTGTATGGTGGTAAATGTCTCCAACAGCCCCCCTTAAGCTATACTCGGGAGGAGTTAGAAAACAAAAATGCATAAAAATGCTAGGGCCCCGGAAACTAAGGCCATAGGTCACCCTGTACAATGCTGAAACTGAAACAATGCTCAAAACAAACTAAGTGAGGAAAAGAGGGAACCCCCCCCCCCCCCCCTCAAGTTGAACACTGAAAGTAGTCTAAATCACCATGATGAACTCACCCCCAACAGTGAATGGAGGTAAGTGAACTTCTTTTCTAAAAATCTCTTGGTGAAGATGTCTACAATCTGCTCATCAGTCGAGCAATATTGCAGAATGATAGTCCTGTCATGCACTAGCTCCCTGATATAGTGCATGTGGATCTCTACATGCTTGGTCCTCTACCTAGTAACTAGATCCGTGGATATCTTAATAGCACTTTGATTGTCACAAAATAGGACAGTGGACAAAGTACTACCAAGATCAAAATCTGAAAGAATGCCTTGCAACCAAATTGCTTGGATGCAAGCATTCACCGCTCCTCGATACTCGGCCTCTGCTGAAGATAGTGCTATGGAAGCCTGATTTTTGCTTGACCAGCAAATGGGGACACAACCAAACATGAATACATATCTAGAAGTAGACTTTCGATCAATAGAATCACCTGCCCAATCGGAATCTATGTATCCAACCAGCTCTAGCTCGGAGTCTGCAGCATAGTGAATGCCATAGGTCCTAATTCCCTGAATATACTGGAGGATCCTCTCGGTTTCCTTCCAATGAATATCATGAGGCTATTGCATGTATCTTGATACAGTATTCATGGTATAACAGATATCATGCCAAGAATGTGTCAAGTACAACAAGCTACCAATCAGTTGTCGATAGATAGTGCAGTCCATGGGAGGTGTGCTTTTTAATTCTTCAAGGTTGATCCCTAAAAGGAAAGGGAATGGTGCAGGCCTACAATTAGCCATGTTAAACTTTACTAATAGGTATCAAATGTATTTGTACTGAGTGACCATAATCCCATCATAATTTTTCTCAATTTCGAGCCCCAAAAATTGTTTTAGAAGCCCCAAATCACTCATTTCAAAGGCATTGTGGAGAGCATTTTTTATGGCTGAAATGGAGGAAAATGTGCTACCTGTGATCAGTAAGTCAACAAAATATAAAAAAATGATAATTATATGACCATCATACTGCTGTAAATACACATTTGGATATGATCTACACCTCTGAAAGTTTTGCGAGAGAAGGAAGGCATCCATCTTGGAATACCACTCTCTTGGGGCCTGTTTTAACCAGTATAGTGACTTTTTTAGCTTGCAAACCAAAGATGGATCAGTGATGTAGCCCTCAATATGCTTCATGTATATCTCCTCATGAATATCTCCATGCAGAAAGGATGACTTAACATCCATGTGATGCACTTCCCAGTGCTTGGATGCTGAAATTGCCAACACAAGGCGGATGGAGTCCATTTTTGCAACCGGTGAAAAGGTCTCATGGTAGTCCACTCCTTGGACCTGAGAGAAACCTTTTTCCACCAGCCTTTCTTTATATTTTTCAGGTGCTTCCATCAATAGAAACCTTGTTCTGAAACACCCACTTGAATTGAACCAATTTCCTTCCCAGAGGAAGATAAACTAGCTCCCAAGTAGTGTTTTTCTAAAGAGAATAGATCTCTTCATCCATGGCAACTTGCCATCTCGGATCCTTCCGAGCATCGTAGTAGGATTTTGGATCTGAACTAATCATCAAATAGCAATTTTTAGACAGCAAATTATCATGACAAGAGAGCGCAATACCTACTCTTTGGAAATCAGACCGGGTTCTCCTTGGATCATCCAGATTTGCAATGTTGTCTCCTATGGAGGAGAGTGTCTGTCGGGCCCATGTAGGAAGATGATTTTGCACTTCAGGTTCTGATTCAATATATAATTATTGTTGCACACTAATATCAGATATTAGAGGATCCAAATTATGGTCATCACCCCCAATTTCATCATCCAAATATTCAGTAGAATAGTAAGGAAATTCAGCAGTTTTCTCCTTCACTAGTTCCACCTCCTGAAGAGGCTCATCGAACTTGACACTTCTCTCGATGATGATCTGTTTGGTATTGATATCCAGTAGCTTGAAACCTTTAGAATCATTAGGATACCCAATAAACATACATTCTATGCTTTTTGGTTGGAAATCCCTTCTTTTATCAAGCGGAATCCGGGCCCATGGAGTGGACCCAAACACCCGTAGGTTTAACACATCCGGCTTATGTCTAAAGTATGCTTCGAAAGGGGTCTTCCCTTTAATAGATGAGTGTGGCACCCTATTTTGAATGTATTCTACATCATGCATGGCCTCAAGCCACAAATTTGCAGCAAGCTTCTTGGATTCCAACATACAGGTGGTCATCTCCTTGAGAAACCGATTCTTCCTTTCCGCTACTTCGTTCTACTGGGGAGTGTAGGGAATTGAATGTTGGACCTGAATACCACTTTGGGAGTATATGTGCAGAAAATAATTACTAACATATTCCCCTCCATTATCATATATCAATATCTTGATCTTAATCCCAGAGGCATTTTCGATCAAGGCCTTCAATTCAGAAAAAATTTCACATACTTCAGACTTCTTTTTGTTAAAGAGGACCCATGTGTACCTTGAAAAATCATTAATAAAAGTAATAATATACCTTGATCCATTCATGGATGTGACAGGCATCGGACCACTTATATCAGAATGTATCAGCCCCAATATGCATGTAGCTCGGTTTGCCTTCCCTCGATCGAACTTGTGCTCAGGGTGTTTTCCAATCACACAGCCCTTGCAAATTCTTGTGGTTGCCTTGATGACCGAGAGGCCTTCAAACATGGAGAGTTTCTGTAATTGATACAAATATTTGAAATTAATATGGCCAAACCTCTCATGCCAAATCCTACTAACCTCATTTCCATGAGTTAGCAGAGCGGTGGGCTTTTCATCCGCAACAAACTAAGATAACTCATAGGCTTTTGCATGATGGTTTGCAAGGCCTTTAGTAATGAATTTCCCGAATGCAATTTCTATTATCTCAACATCATTTGGGCTGAAGTAAACTCTCGTATGTACTACTATATGTGTCATCTGATAGACACTAAGGATATTTGATGCCAGAGACAGTAGATACAAAACATTTGAAAAAAATCCATTTTCAAGATCAACAGTACCTTGTCCTTCTGAAATGATGGTGGAGTCATCTCCCATGTGGATGGGGATGGATTTGTCAGTCTCCAAGGATGAAAAGGAGTCTTTTTCAGCCATCATGTGGTTCAAATCTCCAAAATCAATCAACAATGCTTTGGACTTCGAAGTGCTTGCCATGAGGGCATGACCTTTTTCATGTTGTGGTTCCCAATCTTGTTGATCTCTCCTCCGAAAGCTCTCTGGAAGAATGATGTGATTTCTCTCAAGGAGAGAGTTTGCTTCATCAAGATTATTCTTCATGTAGGCATGTTCAAGGTGGAAGCACTTCTTGCAATAAGAACACTTGACTTTTTCCTTGCCATGGTGCCCTTTTCCTTTGTTCTTCCTTGAGCCGAAAGACTCATCATGCTGCTGATTTTCAACTCTAGTTTTAGGAGCATCAAATTTATTTTTTGGATTTTTCTGCTGCTTTCCTTTACCCTTCAGATCTTTGGGCCCCGAGACATGAAGGTCTTGATCACGGGAGGCTCTGATGATCCCCATCTGGACAAGCTTGTCATGTTCACATGTTAGGGACTCAATGAAGGCATTGAATGTAGGAGTCTTCCATCCAGGGGTTGTGAGCTTCCCCGCACTGAATGTAGAAACAAAAACTGAACAATCAGCCCCAAGTTTGGAGAGTATGGCCAGGATGAGCTGATCATTCTCCTTCTCCACTTTGTATTGCTTCCAGAGTAAAACAATATGCTTGAACTTTATGAAGCAATCATTCAGAGTCTCGAAATTGGAAGGCTGGAGAGACATGAGTACATTTTCGAGCTGGTAAACCCTCAAGTCATCATGATTTCCATATAGAGTATCCAATTTGTCCCATATTTATTTTGGGGTCTTCAATCTAGCAAGATGGAAAATAATATCTCGGGAAATAGAGAGGCACAAGAAACCAAAGGCTTCATCCTTCTTGTTCAAGAATCTTAATTTTTATATGGCTGAACCGGGCTCATCTTCAGTGTCCATGGTGACTCTAAAGAGTCCTCTGGAGTGCAGCTGAATATTCATATCACCTTTCCATGAGTGGAAATTTTATGGAGTCAAGAGATCTAATGAGGAGGCCATTTGGGTCTGCTAGAGCGAATGCTTCACCTGTAGAAACCTGAAAATCAAAATAGAAAGGGCAATGTAAGGTCGGACAGGTTGCACATTTTAGGCTTTCATCACACCCAGCATAGTCAATCAATCAAGCTTGATCAACAAGCTCTTTACTTGGGGTATTAAGTGGTAAGCCTTGGCTTCTGGTGCAGTGCTGGATTTTTGAGCTATTGCTCAAATTTCATGCAGAAATCTGTCAAAAAGCTTGTTTTTGAGAGATAGAGTTGTGTCGTACCATAATATTTGATATCATATTAATCTTGTATATTGATCTAGGAACAAAGCATCAATCTCATCAAAGAATAATCAACAAATAACTCATGAAATAGTGTAATCGGTCTACAGGAATAGTAGTCGCTCTGTATTCACATAAATAATGAATGATTACAATAACAATGTCATGCTACAAGCATGAATGAATGAGAAATTTGAATCCTCAAGGAGGTCATTTCAATTGAATGAGTGAGTCTATCTTAACTGGTTCTAAGCCATGGTCCACACTCAGTTAACCACTGATCAAAACCCTAATTGACTCAACTGAACCCTAACTAAAGACGGAGTGTAATAAATGACTGAGTCTCAACTAAAAGAGATCAGACACATGTCATAGCAATCAAACCATCAAGTGCTAGTGCTTCAATGACTTCAATGAACCCCGATGAGGTTAACTGAAGTTGAACTAAACATCAGAAGTTGGCGGAGGCGCCCCTGTTGACTCCAGTTCATTAATTAATCATTAAATAATCAATTAAATGAAAGGAGGTGCCTTCACTGACCTGTTTAACTAATTGTAACCACCAGTTAGAAATTAGGTGCATTAATATTACTTAGATCACCCCTGTAGTGCTCCAGTTAGCCTCCCTGAATGTAGGAGAAGGCTAAGTTAGCCTCCTTGACTGAAGGTAGGCGTGTCTGTGACTGGATGATGACATTTAATGCTCCACTGATGTCAATTAATGTCAATAATACTTAGGATACTGGTTTAACTAGGCCAATTTGACCAAAAATAGTGTGTATGGTGGTAAATTTCTCCAACAAATACCATGGCTTAATTCATAAGAATCATCCCAAGATCACGTAACCTTGAAATAGTCACCAAATTGAACCCATGGGACATATTGGATTCCCTATTAAATGTCTAGTATATGGCTATGGATCCCAAACACAACCCATGATCCCTTGAAATAATTATTTTTGTTATAATACAACAAATTGTGACAATAAATTATGGTAAGTGCATTAAATACATTAATAATAAAAATGATGACAATACCTCACTATTTTACTAAAGATTCCCTATGTATGGATTGCATGTTTCTTTAGGGTACTTTGCAGGAACCATAGGTATTAGATACCATTCATATGGAGTTAATCTTGTATTTTCACTACATAATTTGAACCCAAAATCCGACGAGAAAATCCTACGACATTCGACGAAAAAGATTGTGTCGTCATATTTCACCTTCAAATTACATAATTTTGATTAAAAAGATTTAAATTGATAGAACTACATGTCATATTTCTGGCATTCCTCGCATATCTAACAAAGATAGAACTACACATTGGATTTCTGATGTACCTCACATAAATTGTCGGATATTCGACACATTTTTTATAATGGTAACTAGGCTCATGTGCCATCATCATGATCATCATCGTCGTCGTCATTGTAGTCGTCACCATTGGCATCACCCTCTTCCTCATCAACATCTTAATCATCATCATCATCGTCATCACCCTCTTCGTCATAACTGTCTTCCTCATCATCATCTTCATCATTGTCGTCTTCATCATCATCAATATCATTTCCATCATCATGATCATATTCATCAACATCGTTATCATCATCATCATCATCATCATCATTGTCATCATCACCACCACCACCACCACCATCATCATCATCATCATCATCACCATTTTCATCATCATCATCATCATCATCATCGTCATCGTCATCACCATCGTCATCATCGTCATCATCGTTGTCATCATCATCATCGTCCACATCATCATCATCATCATCATTGTCATCATCATCATCATCATCACCATCATCGTCATCATCATCATCGTCATCATCATCATCGTCATCACTACAAGTTTTGGTGTCTTGGTGGCTTAAGAGCCAAACCAAAACTGCTGCCGATGCTAGTAGACTACTGGTATCCTGACTCAGAGTCTTTCCAGATCGATGGGATGTCCCTCACCATAGAGGTGGAGGACATATAATTTATTACTGGACTTTCCCGACAGGGGTAAGTGGTGAACCTACGATCTCGCGGGCCTAGAGGTGGCCTCACCATAGACGCGTACATAGCCGTGTATTGTTATCCGGACACGGAGAAGGACGAGAGTCAGATCCCAACTAACTCCATACAGGTGCTAGGACTAAAGGCCATACTGCTGACATTGGGCAGGATAGTAGGGCTAGCCTCACTCCACCAGGCCTCACGGCCTCTAATGTTCTATGCAGTGGAGTGCATGAGACCCACGGTGTACGATTGGAACATTGCACTGCTAGGAAACATGAAACACCAACTCAATGAATGCAAGATGGGCAGAGTACGAAACTTCAGTTTCAGTAGCATACTAAGCATGTTTTTCTTTAAACGTGTTCCAGGATTGAGCCCTAGAGTTGACGTTCCTCTTCACGAGGTTTGAAATCCGGCCCAACAACGTTGGTCAGACGCGATGCGCAGACTGGGTGGAGGTAAGGTGTCCAACCCCTATCCAACTGATTTCTTTCCATGGTGGCGATGACAAATAGTTGCCATCGATGATTACCCCTATGCAGGGATAGATTTTTGGTAAGACCTCGACATGTCATTACCACCAGGATCGACATATGGTGACATTGGTAACGAATCCCAACCCTCTTTTTAAGATTTTTGAGTTATTTAATTTTTTGTGTTTTTTGATATATGGAATCAAAAAGACATGTTTTTGTGTGACAACACATAGTGACATCCTATCATATGTATATATATGTAGGACCGTGGTGGCCTGAAGGCTTCCCTCGCCATAGACGAAGGGGAAGAGGAGATGATATTACAGGTGTGGAAGCAGAGCGGATGCTCCAAAGCATTCATACCAACTTTGTGCGGCTGAAACATAGGGTACCCATGGCGCAGCTCGAGGACCTACCTAAGGCCATGCAGCGTCAGGTGGTGGGTGTCCCATGAGCATGGGTGTGGTTGTTTAGGTGACTATCTAGAGCCGTGGTGACATTCCACAATCAGAACCCCCCTCCTCCTCCCTAGGCTTAGATACCCGGGAGTGATACATTTTGTACTACCATGTATTTATATTTTGGTGGCTCGGAAGCCCCATTTTTGTATTATGACACTATGTATTATCACATTTTGGATGTTTAATGAAAAAAAATTATGATGATCAGTTTATTTATTTACATGTGTAAAAATGTATGTTTGTGATGAGCTTACTGTCTGTGAAACAAATGCCAATCTAACACATAGTTAGCATATGAGTCAGCAACTTGATTATAAATTCTTGGAACATGTATGTATATTTTGTTGTCAAATTGTCATTCTAACAATATCACACGTAAGAATCTCCATAATAATGTTGGATCTCTAACATGATACAAGCCATTAAGCAGTGACACTACTAACTCCGAATCAAGACGTACCTCAAGAGATAGCACACCATGTGAAATGGAATCCCATAGAAACTCAATAATGGCACTATATTCAGCAATATTGTTTGAAGAAGGTCGTAAACATATGCCTCCTGAAGACAATACATGACCCATAGGAGTATAAATCACCCAAGCAGTAGAGGCTGAGTGTTGAGTGTGACGGCTTGCACCATCCGCAAATCCTATATAGATGGAAGACTCCATTGATATCTGCCATAAGAAAGGGAAGATAATCGACAAACCCAATCACCATAAGAAAAACCTAACTATGCAAAATGCTATACAATAATATACAATAGTCAGCCCTGGCTGAAAATTATGCATAGTACTTTTTAAGATAGAGCCCATTTCTAGGCTCTGCCAAGGCCGTCCCTTCGTAATCTACTAGCTCATAAGAGCCCTTCTCTAACACACATTTAACCACATAAGTACCATGCCACATGGGGTTGAATTTTCCTACCCCCAAGGGTTCTTTAGCTGGATCCCACAATAGGACCAAATCTCCCTCACTAAACTTCCTTGAACAAATAGATTTATCATACTGGACCTTAACGCGATGCTTATTCACCTCTAGATCCACTAAAGAATCTCGGTGCTACTCATCAAGCTGCTCTAAATGGACCAAACGCTCCTCCAATGAGGAAGTATCCAGTAAGAGCTCTATGGCTAGCTTCAAAGAAGGGATTTCGCACTCAACTGACAATACAGACTCCACTCCATGTACAAGCTGATATGGAGAAAAATCGGTGGCAGTCTTAACCGCGTTCCTATAAGCCCACAAAGCAGGATATAACATGATATGCCAATTGGTCTTGCTTCATGCGATGGTTCGTTGGTGAATGGACCTGAGTGATTTGTCACTCTTTCAACTTGTCCATTAGCTTGAGGATAATAAGAAGAATAATGATCCTTCTTATACCCTAACTTCGAGGCCAACTCTTCCATCATCCGATTCTAAAACTGCCTACCATGGTCAGTGACAAGATCTTTCGGAATACCAAACCGACCAATAATCTGGTTGAATACGAAGTGTGCAGCTGTCTCACCATTGGATTTAATTGTGGGCATAGCCTCAGCCCATTTCGTGAAGTAATCAATAGCCACGATAATATGATGATGCCCCCTAGTTGAAGCTGGGTTGCAATCCATGAAATTGAGCCCCCACTTAATGAAGGGACCGGTGGTGATAATTACATGTAATAGGGTAGGATGCGAGCGCATATTACGTGCCAACACCTGGAAAGGGTGGCACTTCTTGATAGCATTGACACAATCTTTAAAGATCGACAACCAGAAATAACCTTCTCTCAAGATTTTTTGGGTTGTAGAAAGCCCAGATAAATGACCACCACATGCCCCTCCGTGGAAATCATTCAGCACAAGCTCAGCCTCCTCATGAGTTAAACAACGATGTAAAATGGAATCTACCCCACGGCGGTACAATGTGTTATACACTATGAGGTAACTCTTGGATACATGACGTAATCGTCGTCATTCATCCCATGAAAGGTGAGTAGGGACCTTCAATGTTTGTAAATATATGATAATATCTCCATACCATGGATCCAAAGTTGAGATTAAGAAGATGTGCTCATCGATAAACGTATCTTCACAAGCTTCCTCCTCCTCCTTGCTCAGGAAATCAGATATAAGCTCCACAAAAATCAACGATTTCTTTGATTTTGCCGAAACAAACTCGAGATCGAATTCTTGCAAGATAACAATCCACTTATTATACTTTCCCTCTATCATCCTTCTAGTGACAAACTGAAATGGATTGACATGGGAAACCACCAAGGTCTGGCGAAGGATAATATAGTGTCTCAATATTTCAACCACATGAATCGTAGCTAAGGCAAGCTTCTCCACATGGGAATAACGGATCTCCGCATCTATAAGGTTTTGGCTCAGATAATATATGACATGCTCTTGGAGCTCCTCATCCTCTTGAACCAAAACCATACCAATCGTCTCCATGGACGCGGCCACATAAAGTAGAAAGTCACGGATATAGTCAGGTGGACTAATCACCGGCGCCGATACTAAGGCTCGCTTAAGTGCATCAAAAGACTCCTAGGCTCGCTCATCCCAGCAAAAGGTAGTGTCCTTCTTCAAAAGACACATAAAGCCTCTAGTCAAATTGGCAAAATTCATGACGAATATCCGTAAGAATTTTGCCATGCCTTGCAAACATTGAAGATGTCTAATGTTTCTCGGGGGAGACAATTGAAGTATTACCTCAACCTTCAAAGGGTCGACTCTTATACCCTCTTTGGAGACAATGAACCCTAATAAGCGACCAGAATTCATGCAAAATATGCACTTGTGAGGATTTAATCTGACCAATTAATGGCGGCACCTTTCGAACACTAATCTCAAATGGTAGGAATGACGCATCCTCTGACGAGAATGAGAAGCAAGCTCATCCAAAAAGACTTCAATAATCGATTTGATATCATGGAAGATCAAGGTCATAGCTTGCTGAAAAGTGGCTCCAGCATTTTTAAGGCTGAAAGGCATCTTCCGATATGCAAAGGTACCCCAAGGGAAAATAAAGGCACTCTTAAGTTGGTCCTCAGGTTTGATATGTATCTGATTGTATCTAAAAAAATCCATCCATAAAGGAAAATACCTCGCTTCCTGCACACTCATCCAAAATCTTATCGATAAATGGTATGGGAAAATTACTTTTAGGACAGGTACGATTCAAGTCACAAAAATCAGTGCATATGCAGATCGTTCCCTACTTTGTATCAACCGGAACGAGGTTTGAAACCCACTCCGTCAAGGGAATGGGATAGATAAAACCAGCATTCAATAGTTTTTCTATCTCAGCCTTAATCGCGGGTGCTTTTCTAGGATTCACCGCACACAAGCATTGTCGAACAAGCTTAGCATTGGGATAAGTTTTAATTTCATGCTCAACAATGCGAGGGTCAATACCTGGCATTTCCTTGTATGACCAAGAAAATACATCATGAAATTCTTTGAACAACTCAGTATACTCTTGAATCTCAGCATGGGAACATTCTGCCCCAATATATACATTCTTAATCTTGACAGGATCATGAGAGATATTGATAAGGATGGTAGGAGATATATTCACCATGTTTCCATTAGCCATCGGACCAGGAGAGCTTAACGGAACCATGGGACTACCAATTCTCTCACTAATAATATCTCTAAAGTATTCACACTCCAAACGGTCAATCTCGGGAAGAAAATAAGATCTATGATGCAACTCTTCCCAAGGGCTCTACCCCAGGCATAGCCTCAATAATAGCCTCATATGAAGGAAAAACACTATCAAGGCAGTCATGTGTGTGAGAAGACTGAAATGCCCATGCAAGTAGTACATATGGGTCCTCCTCCTCCGTTCACAAAGAGGAAGGACTAGGATCTATAACACATCTAAGATTAGCTTTATATGCTATCATAGTTGCAGGAAACGGCATGTCCATTCTGATGGGCTCATGCAAAGGACTCAGTGTAGGAAGAATCCAAGGATCTTCCATATGAGTGGTGCGAAAAGACACCAAACACAATGATGACGAAGCCTCACTAGAAGTAGACCCGATCATGAGAACAGGTGCAGGACAACTAAATGATCCCATAAGGAATGGGTACATACATGCCCACACCCACACTCCCAGTTTTCGGCTGAGAGTGTGCGATAATCGGGACAGAAGCTCCCGAAGATGTGGTAACACACGGATTCTTGAATGACATTTGATCAATCTTAACTATCTTCCCATTAAATGGAAATCATACAACTCGGAATAGAGAAGAAGATACAGCTTGCATACTGTACATCCAATTCCTACCCAGTAACATATTGTAGTCAAGGGGGCGCATCAACCACCTCGACCTCGATCGCGACGGTCTTCCCTCCCAAACAGACCTTAAGAGAAGGAAGAATGTCATGTGGCCGAAACGATCTACCATCAAACGCATTCAACATGGTAGTGGATTCAGACCACTCTGGGGAACCCAAACCCTTCCAACACGCCAAAGACATCACGGAAGCAGCAACACCTTCAACAATCACAGTGTGTTTGATGGTCTTGTTAAGACATTCTACATGAATCAAGAGAGACACATAGTAAGGAAAGCGAGGTTGTAGTACCATGGTTTCAAATTTGATGATGGAGGAAGAATTATGATCGTTAACACCAAGAGCAGAAAACAAAGCTTTCCTTTGAGAAGGACAACTCTGAAGTACTTTCGAGTGTAGACATCACACAATGAGTGTGGCCCAAATCCTCGACAACAGAATAGTTATGGGTGGCTCGGGCATTAGGATTGTGCCCTGAACGCTTAAGGACTCCCTTAGGAATGTGAGGAGCAACTTCAGGTTTATCCACAGGTTTTTCAATATGCAAAGGACTCTTGGGTGGAGCAGGTTCCTTTCCAAGGTCTGGTTCTGATGAACCATAGTCCTTCGCACGAGTCACAACCTTAGTAGTATGCACCATGTTGATGCAACCATGACCACTACAAGCTTCCAGCGGATCTTGATCCCCACCAGACTGATCATGGGTCCTCGAGTTCATATTTTGATTATGAGGTAAAGGGTTAGTCAGCATAGCTGGGCACTGTGCTATGAACCTCGAGGCTTCTTATATCCAAGGGAACAAGTGAGTGAGGTGGTCCTCCTTATATAACTTGCAAGGGAACTTAACCTTAGGTTTAGGCTACTTGTCCCCCCTAGCATTTCAGGAATTCTTGTCATTAGAATTGGAATTTCCATTCTTATTCCCACCCTTACGATTTTTTTCACCCTTCTTATTATTCCTTCTGGGTTGCTGGTTACCCTTCTGGTCCAATGATTGTACCGAAAGCACACTCGCCATTTGGGTGGGTTGAGACAAAGCCGTGGCTTGTCTTGAAGCATATTGGTTGATAGATAATTGACTAACCTATTTCACAACTGAATCCACAGGTTTGGTACTCGTACAACCAACAATGCCATCGGCATGTGGTCCAAGTTTGACCTTAGGTTCGAAACTAGAACGTAGAGCATTAGTAATGATCTCATATAACAAACCAGATTGAGCATAAATCAAGTCCAATTCCTGTTCCCTAAAATGGCTTGTTCCTCATTCTGAACTCTGGATGTAGAAACATATTTCGTTACATAAGGTAGTAACGACTTAACAAACCACTCGAGGAGAAATTTTGATGGTATAAAGGCTTTAATCAATCTCTTACGTCTACGCCACACTTGGATATGGTTCGAGATATGCATGGATTTATCTTGCTGAAATGTTGACAAGAGTTCCGTACCAATGTCATAACACACTAGTAACTGGAAGTGGTTGAGAAAATCCATATCTAGGTCATCGAACACAATGAATGCCCCCCTAGGTAGCTCTATGTACCATTTCATGGCAGGCCCGGTGAGGGTGCGTTGAAATAGCCTTAAATGGATCAAATATTCATGTAAGGAGTTAGAAGAGCACCATAGGTGAAATGTAGTAACATGTTCACTCGGATCTTCTCCTGGTTTTCCCTCGAACTTGGGAATGTCTGAGGGAAGCTTCATAGGGACAGCCGGCCAAGCTGGGTCATAAGATACCAAATTGTTCATTAGTCTCGACAAGTGAGGCAGATTTAACATTGTGAGGAAAGGGATCCTAGGTTGAGCAGGTCTATTAGGCGCTCCCTGATAATTTTGGTTCACATAGGACTGATTACCGTAACCACCATGGCCATGGCCATAGTATTCTCCTCCTGTTTGACCATGTCACGGGGGCTTCACATGTTGACCAATATACTATCACGTTAGTTCATATTGTGGGTTTTAAAATTATAAAAAATCGAACCAATATATTGCAGGTATTGGGGGGATGAGGGGTTTAAGGTGGGGTTAGGTAGGGTGGTTTATAAGGATTGAGCTATAAAAAGGGGTGGGGAGGAGGTTTTAAGTATTGGGAGGGGGTTTCCACAAAAGGAGTTTGGGTCAATATCTCTCAAAATTAAGGGTATTCTTCAATATCCCACGATCGCACGTGCTATGTGAGAGGTTCACTTAGTGAAGTCCCTGTGGACCATGTAGGGTGGCATGGAAGCACCATAATGTGGTGTACCTTGACTATTTGGGGCTACAAATCCATAATTTGGGGAGTAAGCGGGTTGTTGATACTCGTACCCATAAGGTGAATAACTTTGTGCATATTGCGGTCCATAATATGGTCCATAAGAATTCCCATGAGATGTCCCATGAGAAACTCCATAAATAGGAATAAACGTTGCGAAAGTAAGAATATGACCTCCAGAAGTAGGAATACGACCGCCCGACAGAACAGGAGGTACTTGACTTTGAGACACAACTACGTGAGTAGTAGTAGTACGCACATGACTCGTAGCAACATTTCGGCCCGAAGGACCACGTGAATGTGGGGGAGGAATAGCATTTGAAGAACTAGGAATAGAGAACGAAGGGATATGTGAAATCATGTAAGTGGTATTCCCTACAGTCGCTCGTCTTGGATCTGGTATCCAAATAGGATTACTAGCACTAGGTCCAGGATGAACATGTGATGTGACCTCCACCACCGGGATGGAGGGTGCAATGTGACTTGAGTTCCCAAATCTCTCCACATTGAAGTGACTAGGAATGCCCCCAGGAATAGTGTTCGGTTCAAACTCCAACTCGATATGCGGTACTAAATGATGTGTAGGAATACCAAACATATCATAACTACCATAACTAGTGCTCACAGGTTCATGATGAGTCTCGTAGGCCAACATCCAATACCGACAACCTGTGGATGAGGGATCATACCCAGAGTGTGTAGGTATATCACGTGAAGGATCATACCCAGAGTGTGTAGGTATATCAGGTGAAGGGTCATATGTAGGGGTAGGCTCTTCTTCTTCAAACTCATGAAGTGAAGAAGGTAGCTCAATAATTTCATCTTCATGATCTCCCATCGTGTGTGAATCAATGTGAGAAGTAGTTCTCTTCGACCATCTGCTTCTCTCTCCCAAAGGAGGAGCAGATGTAGAAGGTAGAAGTCTTGCTAAACGATGAGAACGGTGAGGTGCCACACCCAAATCCACAATGACTCAAAAAATGAAAAAGACTCTCTAATTACACAAACCCTAAGCAAGCTAATGTGTACAGAGCATACAGAAATATAATATAAATCCAATCATAAGCAAACAAGGGTAGGATATGTGAGCTCCCGAATGAAGCAGGTATGTCTCACCTAGGAGAGGCTTGAGACTCCCATACACAACAAGCGGAGATTCATAACCAATTATTGTGGCCCTCAGCTTCAATGCATATAGGGACTGTGCTATCCGACCCCAACCTAGTTGGGACACCCGCAAAATAACCCCTACAAAGTACCCCCTCGATAACCTAGGTAAGGCAACTAAGGTCACCTCAATATAATCAATGCTCAGGCGGATAGTTGCAGGCGGGAATGACCTTATGGGAAAGGTAGCAAAGCCTGAAACTCTCGAAAGAGCCCCCAAACACAAATACAATTCTAGAAATATCTCTGGTGCTACTCAGTTATGACTAGGGGTCATCCCAATCAATAACCGCTCACACTACCTTGTGCTTAACTCTCTTGTAAGAGGAGGATCCTGAGAAAGACTAATTATACCAAGGAATTTCACACTCTCACCTGGACAGACACATACATGTTGTTGTTTAGTAGTCTTGGAGAATTTACTCACAATGAACTATTCCAAGACCCTAAAACCTAATCTTGTTGATGTACCCTATCAAAGAAAATAGTGTAATCCATTTTAATTAAGCGTTGATTTTATTTGGCTTTATTTCTCAAAAAAGTTACATGACCATGCAACCAATGGTGTTATGACGCAACTCGAATTAAAATGCACACCTAACAATCAATGCAAATGCATTGTGTCAAATGAAAAATATGGCATGCTACTATGTGAAATGCAAAATTTTCTTCAAATGACAAATGCAGGCATTCTTATATGAAATCCTAACTAATACGTCTCTAAGCAAACCTAGTGCAAGTACCATGAAAAGTGCAAAGCACAATGCATAATGATGCAAAGAAGTAAATATTTTTGGATTTTTTGAATAAAAATGAGATACTAAAGCAAAAGAATGATTCTACCACCCCCAGACTCTACAAGTACAATCAAACAGCACTCACACAAAGTACTAAGGGAAAAGAAATATAATGCACTAATCCCAAAACAAAAAATTGAAAATGCAATGACAAGAACATTCTTAAAAAAGAAATTTACCCTAGAAAAAAGTGTCTCTGGTCAGAAATAGAGGTGTATACAGACTCTAGCAGTATCAAAGGAGACTCAGCAGTCATCAAAATTCACCCAGCAACAATCCATCTTCCTCTAAAAAGCAAACTCAGGGCAAACGCAACTGTTCGTAGTGGACCCGTGTATGTACGTGGATATAGCAGTCAAAGTCGCGTGTATACGCGACTGTGAGTTAAAAACTTGTGTATAGGAAGAAAAATGTATAAAAAGAAAGGAAAATAGATAAACTGAGACAAAACTCACACCAATCAGACACTACCAAGAAAACATGCCCCCAGACCTGACTCGGAAACGGAGAAATAAGAGCAATTCAAGAACATTGAATGCCGATAAAAACCCCCAAAGGACAACTACTAGGAACTCCCCAGCGGAGTCACCAATTCTATTACGGAGAGAAATTCCTATGGCTTGGGGTACCACAACAGACAGCTTGACTCCAGAAATCAATCATTTCCTATATGCAAGAGAAACCAAATATCTAACACTAAAGGATCTCGATTTGTACCTTATTCTGGACGGTTGATGTAGATCCCCATTGAGTTTTCCAACTCCAACTTGAATTGATAAATTGCTTCCTCAACATTCAATAAGCAAGACAAGCATGCTATATATAATTGTGTTAGATGTACTCTAGCATATATAATCAATAACGTATAAGCATTTGAAATCATCCATGGATCAAATAATCATTCAAATACACATTATTAGACAGGAAAAGATATTTCTATTAATATAAAATCAGATATTACAATGAATACAGCCTCTGTCAGCACGTCTGTGAATCAAAGAAACTAAGTCCCCCACTTGGGCCTCCACCACTTCAATCCTCCATCTCTCGATAGCAATCTCACAAGCAAAGGACAAGCTTGGGAAGAACACAAAAGTGCTCCAAGGGACAAAGGGATGTAGATTCAAGCACAAGTTTTGACTACAATGGACTATAGTTCTCTTGCTCTCAATTCCTCATGCCTTCAATGTATCCAAAGGGTTCCTTATATAACTCTTCAATGGGGTAATGAAAGGTCGAATCCGAGCGATCTCAAGGCATAGGGAAGGCCAAGAGACAAGTGAGTCGGATCCACGTCAACGAAAACTCCAAAAGAATTTGGCCTTTGCACACATCCCGATGTACGCGGTTTTAGGGTTGAAACTCGCATATATACGTGAGAAAGGGTTTAAAATTCGCGTATAGCGAATTTTGCATGTTTTTAGGGATGATCTTGGAAACATCAAAGGAAAAAAAATGTTCCATGGGGTCTAAGGAGTCTACATAGGGATAGGGAAGGCCATAAAAATGTGATTCACCATGTGTGGTAAAATCAGCTATAACAAGCTCTAATTTGGCATGGCTAATGTCAAGGTGTCAAACATAAACAGCATGATAGCAATATTCTAGAAAGGGGTTTGTGATATCACTCTAGCGCGTGGACAACAAGCATTTTACAAGCTATTTCATGCTCTTGATGCTTGGGAATCTATCAGTATTAGCATGCGATTATCTCAATGTACTGAATGGTGAGCTGTGCAGTGAGCTGGATATTCTCTACGCGTATTTAGAATGGATGCATATTATGTTCGTTGGCTCACCAAAAACTAAGATCTGCAATACCGATTTCATATGTTAGCGTATCATCAAATATCATTGGATTTAACCAATAAAATCTTAAAATGATAGAAATAGATCATAACTTACATAAATCCAAAATATAACCGTACCTAAGACTTAATAGTGAACTGCATGACAGAAAATATGCCAAAAAGGTGACAAAACATGTAAATTATTAGCCAAAAACAATGACAAAATGAGGGTCAACACTCGTAACCCCTAATATATTAACCACTAAACACCTAATCCCTCTAACATTAAGCCTTAACCCATAATCCCTAACCCATTAACTATTAAACATTAATCCTTAACCCATAATACCTAAGCCATTAACCATTAAACTACGTAACCTCGATTTTCAACTTCATATGCTTCTTCCATTCACTTTGTATCAACATTTTTGTAAACAAAACTTAATAAAATTTAATACGCATATCTCACAATGATTTAAATTGGTAACTTTGTTAACTTCATTATTTTTCTATTGCTTCCATATTTATAATGAACATAAATTTTATAGTATGGTTTATTAAGAAGTTAAAATAAAATCCTTAAATGAAGTAAAATGTTTAATCAACTATAATTAGGTGAAAAATTAATTTAAAGCTCAATTGTAGTTTCTTATTTCAAATCTTAAAAAAATATTTTAAAATGTATGATTAAATATATATTTACAATTTAACATTAAATGTTTTAATAAGTCACATAAATATATTTTTAATTGATTACCAAGAATTGGAAACTTAAAATTAAATTATTTCTGCGTAATTTATCTTTGCATTATGACTACAAAAAATAAAAATCCTATATAAAATAAATTCACATAAGTTTAGTATGAGAAGGCAATTTCAAGCCTAAACTCATATATTTGTTTTTTTAATATTAAAGCACTAAATATTAATATGGTATCTTTTGTAGTTAATATTGTGAAAAATATTATTTATTTATTCAATATAAATGAATATAAAAAATTATATATTCGAAACATGAATATTCAGTATTAATAATTTGCTTTAAAGTGACATAAATAATAATCAAAAGTATACAAAATAAAAAGAAAATATAAAACATTCGATCATAATGTAAAATAAAATTTAATATAGAAAAATAGGGATTAGAGGGATACTTTATAAGGTGTGGGATGGGTTAGTGCGCATTAAGGAATAATGTGATGGTTTGGGGGGGACAAACATTGACCTCAATACTCAATACTATTAATCTTGTATATTGATCTAAGAACAAAGCATCAATCTCATCAAAGATTAATCAAGAAATAACTCATGAAATGGTGTAATCGGTCTACAGGAATAGTAGTCACTCTGTATTCACATAAAGAATGAATGATTACAATAACAATGTCATGCTACAAGCATGAATGAATGAGCAATTTGAATCCTCAAGGAGTTCATTCGAATTGAATGAGTGAGTCTATCTTAACTGACTGTAAGCCATGGTCCACACTCAGTTAACCACCGATCAAAACCCTAATTGACTCAACTGAACCCTAACTGAAGTCGTAGTGCAATAAATGACTGAGTCTCAACTGAAAGAGATCAGACACATGTCATAGCAAGCCAACCATCAAGTGCTAGCGCTTCAATGACTTCAATGAACCCCGATGAGCTTAACTGAAGTTGAACTGAACATCAAAAGTTGGTGGAGGTGCCCCTGTTGAATCTAGTTCATTAATTAATCATTAAATAATCAATTAAATGAAAGGAGGCACCTTCACTGACCTGTTTAACTTATTGTAACCACCAGTTAGCAATTAGGTGCATCAATATCACTCAAATCACCCCCGGAGTGCTCCAGTTAGCATCCCCAAATGTAGGAGAAGGATAAGTTAGCCTCATTGACTGAAGGTAGGCGTGGGTGTGACTGGATGATGATATTTAATGCTCCACTGATGTCAATTGATGTTAATAATACTTAGGAGAGTGGTTTGAATAGGCCAATTTGACCAAAACGAGTGTGTATGGTGGTAAATGTCTCCATGTGATGCACTTCCCAGTGCTTGGATGTTGAAATTGACAACACAAGGCAGATGGAGTCCATTTTTGCAACCGGTGCAAAGGTCTCATGCTAGTCCACTCCTTGGACATGAGAGAAACCACCAGACTTGCCTTATATTTGCAGGTGCTTCCATCAGCAGTAACCTTGGTCCGAAACACCCACTTGCATTGAACCAATTTCCTTCCCAGAGGAAGATAAACTAGCTCCCAAGTAGTGTTTTTCTGAAGAGAATTCATCTCTTCATCCATGGCAACTTGCCATCTCGGATCCTTTCGAACATGGTCATAGGATTTTGGATCTGAACTAATCATCAAATAGCAAGTTTTGGACAGCAAATTATCAGGACAATAGAGCACAATACCTGCTCTTTGGAAATTAGACCGGATTCTCCTTGGATCATCTGGATTTCCAATGTTGTCTCCTGTGGAGGAGACTGTTTGTCGGGCCCATGTAGGAAGATGATTTTGCACTTAAGGTTCTGATTCAGCATCTGATTATTTTTGCACACTGATATCAGAAATCAGAGGATCCAAATTAGGGTCATCACTCCCAATTTCATCATCCAAATATTCAGTAGAATAGGAAGGAAATTCAGCAGTTTTCTCCTTCACTAGTTCCACCTCCTGAAGAGGCTCATCGAACTTGACACTTATCTCGATGATGATCTCTTTGGTATTGATATCCAGTAGCTTAAAACCTTTATATTCATCAGGATACCCAATAAATAGACAGTATATGCTTTGCGGTTGCAAATCCCTTCTTTTATCAAGTGGAATCCGGGCCCATGCAGTGGACAAAAACACCCGTAGGTTCAACACATCCAGCTTGTGTCCGAAGTATGCTTCGAAATGGATATTCCCTTTCATGGATGAGTGTGGAACCCTCTTATGAATGTATGCTACAGCATGCATGGCCTCAGCCCACAAATTTGCAGCAAGCTTCTTGGATTCCAACATCCAGGTGGTCATCTCCTTGAGAGACCGATTCTTCCTTTCCGCTACTCCGTTCTGCTGGGGAGTGTAGGAAATTGAATGTTGGACCTGAATACTAATTTGGGAACATATGTGTAGCAACTCATTACTGACATACTCCCCTCCATTATCAGATCTCAAGATCTTGATCTTAAGCCCAGAGACATTTTCGATCAAGACCTTCAATTCAGAAAAAATTTCACATACTTCAGACTTCTTTTTGAGAAAGAAGACCCATGTGTACCTTGAAAAATCATTAATAAAAGTAAGAAGATACCTTTATCCATTCATGGATGTGACAAGCATCGGACCGCTTATATCAGAATGTGTCAGCACCAATATGCATGTATCTCGGTTTGCCTTCCCCCGATCGAACTTGTGCTCAGGGTGTTTTCTAATCACACAGCCCTTGCAAATTCCCGTGGTTGCCTTGATGACCGGGAGGCCTTCAACCATGGAGATTTTCTGTAATTGCTGCAAATATTTGAAATTAATATGGCCAAACCTCTCATGCCATAGCCTATTTACCTCATTTCCATGAGTTAGCAGAGCAGTGGGCTTTGCATCCGCAACAAACCAAGAGAACTCATAGGATTTTGCATGATGGTTTGCAAGGCCTTTAGCAATGAGTTTCCTCGATGAAATTTATGTTATCTCAACATCATTCGGGCTGAAAGAAACTCTCTTAATCACTCTTGTATGTGTCATCTGATAGACACTAAGGAGATTTGATGCTAGAGACGGTACATAAAAAACATTTGAAAAAAAGCCATTTTCAAGATCAACAGTACCTTGTCCTTCTGAAATGATGGTGGAGTCATCTCCCATGTGGATGGGGATGGATTTTTTGGTCTCCAAGGATGAAAAGGAGTCTTTTTGAGCCATCATGTGTTTCAAAGCTCCAGAATCAATCCACAGTGCTTTGGACTTCGAAGTGCTTGCCATGAGGGCATGACCTTTTTCATGCTGGGGTTCCCGATCTTGTTGATCTCTCCTTCGAAAGCTCTCCGGAAGAATGATGTGATTTCTCTCAAGGAGAGAGGTTGCTTCATCAAGCTTCTTCTTCATGTAGGCATGTTCAAGGTGGAAGCCCTTCCCGCAATAATAACACTTGACTTTTTCCTCGTCATGGTGCCCTTTTCCTTTGTTCTTCCTTGAGCCGAAAGACTCATCATGCTGCTGATTTTCAACTCTAGTTTTAGGAGCATCAAATTTAGTTTTTGGATTTTTCTACTGCTTTCCTTGACCCTTCAGATCTTTGGGCCCTGAGACATGAAGGGCTTGATCACAGGAGGATCTGATGATCCCCATTTGGACAAGCTTGTCATGTTCACATGTTAGGGACTCAATGAAGGCATTGAGTGTAGGAATCCTCCATCCAGGGGTTGTGAGCTTCCTCGCATGGAATGTAGACACAAAAACTGAATAATCGGCTCCGAGTTTGGAGAGTATGGTGAGGATGAGATGATCATCCTCCTTCTCCACTTTGCATTGCTTCAAGAGTAAAACAGTATGCTTGAACTTTGTGAAGAAATCATTCAGAGTCTCGAAATCGGAGGGCTGGAGAGACATGAGTTCATTTTTGAGCTGGTAAATCCTCAAGTCACCATGATTTCCATATAGAGTTTCCAATTTGTCCCATATTTATTTTGGGGTCTTCAATCCCGCAAGATGGAAAAGAAGATCTTGGGAAACAGAGAGGCACAAGAAACCGAAGTCTTCATCCTTCTTGTTCAAGAATATTGATTTTTCTATGGCTGAACCAAACTCATCTTCAGTGTGCATGGTGACTCTAAAGAGTCCTCTGGAGCGTAGCTGAATCTCCATATCACCTTTCCATGAGTGGAAATTGTATGGAGTCAAGAGATCTACTGAGGAGGCCATTTGGATCTGCTGGAGCAAATGCTTCACCTGTAGAAACCTGAAAATCAAAATAGAAAGAGCGATGTAAGGTCAGACAGCCTGCACATTTTAGGCTTTCATCACACCCAGGATAGTCAATCAATCAAGCTTGATCAACAAGTTCTTTACATGGGGTATTAAGTGGTAAGCCTTGGCTTCTGGTGCAGTGCTGGATTTTTGAGCTATTGCTCAAATTTCATGCAAAAATATGTCAAAAAGCTTGTTTTTGAGAGATAGAGCTTCATCCCGCTGTAAGCTTTGATACCATATTAATATTGTATATTGATCTATGAACAAAGCATCAATCTCATCAAATATTAATCAACAAATAACTCATGAAATGGTGTAATCGGTATACAGGAATAGTAGTCGCTCTGTATTCACATAAAGAATGAATGATTACAATAACAATGTCATGCTACAAGCATGAATGAATGAGCAATTCGAAACCTCAAGGAAGTCATTCGAATTGAATGAGTGAGTCTAGCTTAACTGGATGTAATCCATGGTCCACACTCAGTTAACCACTGATCAAAACCCTAATTGACTCAACTGAACCCTAACTAAAGACGGAGTGTAATAAATGACTGAGTCTCAACTAAAAGAGATCAGACACATGTCATAGCAATCAAACCATCAAGTGCTAGTGCTTCAATGACTTCAATGAACCCCGATGAGGTTAACTGAAGTTGAACTAAACATCAGAAGTTGGCGGAGGCGCCCCTGTTGACTCCAGTTCATTAATTAATCATTAAATAATCAATTAAATGAAAGGAGGTGCCTTCACTGACCTGTTTAACTAATTGTAACCACCAGTTAGAAATTAGGTGCATTAATATTACTTAGATCACCCCTGTAGTGCTCCAGTTAGCCTCCCTGAATGTAGGAGAAGGCTAAGTTAGCCTCCTTGACTGAAGGTAGGCGTTTCTGTGACTGGATGATGACATTTAATGCTCCACTGATGTCAATTAATGTCAATAATACTTAGGATACTGGTTTAACTAGGCCAATTTGACCAAAAATAGTGTGTATGGTGGTAAATGTCTCCAACAAATACCATGGCTTAATTCATAAGAACCATCCCAAGATCACGTAACCTTGAAATAGTCACCAAATTGAACCCATGGGACATATTGGATTCCCTATTAAATGTCTAGTATATGGCTATGGATCCCAAACACAACCCATGATCCCTTGAAATAATTATTTTTGTTATAATACAACAAATTGTGACAATAAATTATGGTAAGTGCATTAAATACATTAATAATAAAAATGATGACAATACCTCACTATTTTACTAAAGATTCCCTATGTATGGATTGCATGTTTCTTTAAGGTACTTTGCAGGAACCATAGGTATTAGATACCATTCATATGGAGTTAATCTTGTATTTTCACTACATAATTTGAACCCAAAATCCGACAAGAAAATCCTACGACATTCGACGAAAAATATTGTGTCGTCAAATTTCACCTTCGAATTACGTAATTTTGATTAAAAAGATTTAAATTGATAGAACTACATGTCATATTTCTGGCATTCCTCGCATATCTAAGAAATATAGAACTACACATTGGATTTCTGATGTAGCTCACATAAATTGTCGTATATCTGACACATTTTTTATGATGGTAACTAGGCTCATGTGCCATCATCATGATCATCATCGTCTTCTTCGTTGTAGTCGTCACCATCGGAATCACCCTCTTCCTCATCAACACCTTCATCATCGTCATCATCATCACCCTCTTCATCATAACCCTCTTCCTCATCATCATCTTCATCATCATCGTCTCCATCATCATCATCAATATCATTTCCATCATCATTATCATCATCATCATCATCATCATCATCATCATCATCATTGTCATCATCACCATCATCATCATCATCATCATTATGATCATAATCGTCATCGCCATTTTCATCATGATCATCATCGTCATCATCATCGTCGTCGTCGTAATCATCGTCGTCATCATCGTCGTCGTCGTCGTCATGGTCATCATCATCATCATCAACATCATCATCATCATTGTCATCATCACCATCATCACCATCATCGTCATCATCATCATCGTCATCACTACAAGTTTTGGTGTCTTGGTGGCTTAAGAGCCAAACCAAGACTGTTGCAGATGCTAGTAGACTACAAGGATCCTGACTTGGAGTCTTTCCAGATCAATGGGATGTCCCTCACTATAGAAGTGGAGGACATATACTTTATTACTGGACGTTTCTGACAGGGGGAAGTGGTTAACCTACAATCTCGCGGGCTCGAAGGTGGCCTCACCATAGACGAGTACATAGCCGTGTATTGTTACCCAAACACAGAGAAGGTCAGGAGTCAGATCCCAACTAAATCCATACAGTTGCTAGGCCTAAAGGCCATACTACTGACACTAGGCAAGATAGCAGGGCTAGCCTCACTCCACTAGGCCTCATGGCCTCTGATGTTCTATGTGGTGAAGTGCATGAGACCCACAGTGTACGATTAGAGCACTGCACTACTGGGCAACATGAAACACTAGCTCAGTGAGTGCAAGATGTGCAGAGTACGAAACTTTGGTTTCAGTAGCATACTGAGCATGTTTTTCTTTGAGCGTGTTTTGGGATTGAGCCCTAGAGTTGACGTTCCTCTTCACGAGGTTTGAGATCCAGCCCAATGACGTTGGGCAGACGCGATGCATAGACTGGGTGGAGGTAGGGTGTCCAACCCCTATCCAACTGATTTCTTTCCATGGTGGCAACGGCAGATAGTTTCCATCAATGATTACCCCTATGCGGGGATATATTTTCAAGGAGACCCCAACATTCCATTACCACCAATATCAGCATACAGTGACATTGGTAACGAATCCCAACCCTCTTTTTAAGATTTTTGAGTTATTTAATTTTTTGTGTTTTTTGATATATGGAATCAAAAAGACATGTTATTGCATGACAACAGATAGTGACATCCTATCATATGTATACAGATGTAGGACCACGACGGCCTGAAGGCTTCCCTCGTCATAGACGAAGGGGAAGAGGAGATGATATTACGGGTCTGGATGTGGAGTAGACGCTCCAAAGAATTCATACAAACTTTGTGCGGCTGACACAAAGGCTACCCATGGCGCAAGTCAAGGACCTGCCTGAGGCCATCCAGCGTTAGGTGGTGGGTGTGCCACAAGCATGGGTGTGGTTGTTTAGGCGACTAGCTAGAGCCGTGGTGACATTCCATGATTAGAACCCCCCTCCTCCTCCCCAGGCTTAGATACCTAGGAGTGATACATTTTGTACTACCGTGTATTTATATTTTGGTGGCTCGAAAGCCCCATTTTTGTATTATGACACTATGTATTATCACATTTTGGATGTTTAATGAAAAAAATTTATGATGATCGTTTTATTTATTTACATGTGTAAAAATGTATGTTTGTGATGAGCTTACTATCTATGAAACAAATGCCAATCTAACACATAGTTAGCATATGAGTCAGCAACTTGATTATAAATTCTAACATGTATGTATGTTATGTTGTCAAATTGTCGTTCTAACAATCTCACACGTAAGAATCTCCATAATAATGTTGGATATCTAACATGATACAAGCCATTAAGCTGTGACACTACTAACTCCGATTCAAGATGTACCTCAAGAGATAGAACACCATGTGAAATGGAATCCCGTAGAAACTCAATAACGGCACTATACTCAACAACATTTTTTGAAGAAGGTCGTAAACATACGCCTCCTGAAGACGATACCTGACCCATAGGAGTATAAATCACCCAAGCAGTAGAGGCTGAGTGTTGAGTGTGACGGCTTGCACCATCTATGAATCCTATATAGATGGAAGACTCCATTGATATCTGCCATAAGAAACAAAAGCTAATCAACAAACCCGATCACCATAAGAAAAACCTAACTATGCAAAATGTTGTACAATAATATACAATAGTCAGCCCTGGCTGAAAATTATGCATAGTAATTTTTAAGATAGATCCCATCAAGGCCGTCCCTTCATAATCTACTAGCTCATAATTGCCCTTCTATAACACACGTTTAAACATGTAAGGACCATGCCACATGGGGTTGAATTTTCCTACCCCCAAGGGTTCTTTATCTTGATCCCACAATAGGACCAAATCTCCCTCACTAAACTTCCTTGGACAGACAAGTCTATCATACTGAAACTTAATGCGATGCTTATTCACCTCTAGAGCCACTAAATCATCTCGACGCTGCTCAGCAAGCTTCTCTAAATGGACCAAACACTCCTCCAATGAGGAAGTATCCGATAAGAACTCTATGGCCAGCTTCAAAGAAGGGATCTCGCACTCAACTGACAGTACAGACTCCACTCCATGTACAAGCTGATATGGAGAAAAATCGGTGGCAGTCTTAACCGCGGTCCTATAATCCCACAAAGTAGGATATAACATGATATGCCAATTGGTCTTGCTTCATGCGATGGTTCGTTGGAGAATGGACAAGAGTTATTTTCTCACTGCTTCAAATCTTCCATTCACTTGAGGATGATAAGAAGAAGAATGCTCCTGCTTATACCCTAACTTCGAGGCCAACTCTTCCATCATCTGATTCTGAAAGTTCCTACCATGGTCAGTGACCAACTCTTTTGGAATACCAAATTGAGCAATAATATGGTTGAATACGAAGTGTGCGGATGTCTCACCGTCATATTTAATTGTGGGCATAGCCTCAGCCCATTTCGTGAAGTAATCAACAGCCATGATAATATGATGATGCCCCCCAGCTAAAGCTGGGTTGCATTCCATGAAATCGAGCCCCCACTTAATTAAGGGACCGGTGGTGATAATTGGATGTAACGGGGCAGGATGCAAGTGCATATTACGTGTGAAAACCTGGCAAGGGTGGCACTTCTCAACCGCATTGACACAATATTTAAAGATCGATGGCTAGAAATAACCCCCTCTCAAGATTTTTTGGGTTGTAGAAATCCCAGATAAATGACCACCACATTCCCCTCCATGGCAATCATTCAGCACAAGCTCAGCCTCCTCATGAGTTAAATAACAATGTAAAATGGAATCTACCCCGTGGTGGTACAATGTGTTATCCACTATGAGGTAACTCTTGGATACGTGACGTAATCGTCATCATTCATCCCATGAAAGGTGAGTAGGGACCTTCAATGTTTGTAAATATATGATAATATATTTATACCATGGATCCAAAGTTGAGATTAAGAAGATGTGCTCATCGACAAATGTATCTTCACAAGATTCCTCCTCCTCCTTGCTCGGGAAATCATATATAAGCTCCGCAAAAATCAACGATTTCTTTGATTTTGCTGAGACAAAATCGAGATAAAATTCTTGCGAGATGACAATCCACTTATTATACTTTCCCTCTATCATCCTTATAGTGAGGACGAACTGAAATGGATTGACATGGGCAACCACCAAGGTCTGGCGAAGGAGAATATAGTGTCTTAATCTTTGAACCACGTGAACGGTAGCTAAGGCAAGCTTCTCCATGTGGGAATAATGGATCTCTACATCTATAAAGTTTTGGCTCAAATAATATATGACATGCTCTTGGAGCTCCTCATCCTCTTGAACCAAAACCATACCAATCGTCTCCATGGACGTGACCACATAAAGTAGAAAGTCACGGCTATAGTCGGGTGGACTAATCACCGAGGCCGATGCTAAGGCTCGCTTAAGTGCATCAAAGGACTTATGGGTTCACTGATCCCGGTAAAAGGTAGTGTCCTTCTTCAAAATATGCATAAAGCCTCTAGTCAAATTGGCAAAATTCACGACAAATATCCGTAAGAAGTTTTCCATGCCTTGCAAACATTGAAGATGTCTAATGTTTCTCGGGGGAGACAACTAAAGTATTTCCTCAACCTTCAAAGGGTCGACTCTTATACCCTCTTTGGAGACAATGAACCCTAATAAGCAACCATACTTCACGCAAAAGATGCACTTGTGAGGATTTAATCTGACCAAACAATGGCGGCACCTTTCGAACACTAATCTCAAACGGTAGGAATGACGCATCCTCTGACAAGAATGAGAAGCAAGGTCATCCAAAAAGACTTCAATAATTGATTTGAGATCATGGAAGGTCAAGGTCATAGCCCACTGAAAATTAGCTTCAGCATTTTTAAGGCCGAAAGGCATCTTCCGATATGCAAAGGTACCCCAAGGGAAAATAAAGGCACTCTTATGTTGGTCCTCAGGTTTGATCTGTATGTAATTGTATCCAGAAAAGTCATCCATAAAGGAAAATATCTTACTTCCCACACACTCATCCAAAATATGATCGATAAATGGTGTGGGAAAATTATCTTTAGGACAGGCACAATTCAAGTCACAGAAATCAGTGCATATGCGGATCGTTCCCTGCTTCTTATCAACCAAAACGGGGTTTGAAACCCACTCCATCAAGGGAATGGGATAGATAAAACCAGCATTCAACATTTTTTCTATCTCATCCTTAATCACGGGTGATTTTCTATAATTCATCGCACGCAAGCGTTGTCGAATAGGCTTAAAATTGGGATAAGTTTTAATTTCATGCTCAACAATGCGAGGGTCGATACCTGGCATTTCTTCGTATGACCAATCAAATACATCATGAAATTATTTGAACAGCTCGATATACTCTTGAATCTTAGCATGGGAACATTCTTCCCCAATATAGGCATTCTCAATGTTGCCAGGATCATGAGAGATATTGATAGGGATGGTAGGAGATATATTCTCCATGTTTCCATCAGCCATCGGACCAGGAGAGCTTAACAGAACCATGGGACTACCAATTCTCTCACTAAGAATCTCCCTAAAGTCTTCACACTACAAACGGTCAAGCTCAAGAAGAAAATAAGATATATGATGCAACTCTTCCCAAGGTGGCTCAACCCCGGGCATAGCCTCAATAATAGCCTCATATGAAGGAAAAACACTATCAAGGCAGTCATGTGTGTGAGAAGACTGAACTGCCCATGCAGGAAGTACATATGGGTCCTCCTCCTCTGTCTATGAAGAGCAAGGACTAGGCTCTGCAACACATCCGATATTAGCTTGATATTCTATCATATTTGCAGGCAACAGCACGTCCATTTCGATGGGCTCAGGCGAAGGACTCGGTGTATGAATAATCCAATAATATTCCATATGAGTGGTACGAAAAGACACCGAATGCAATGATGGCAAAGCCTCATTGAAAGTAGACCCGATCATGAGAACAGGTGCATGACAACTAAATGATCCCATAAGGGATGGGTACATGCCCACACCCACACTCCCAGTATTCGGCTAAGAGTGAGCGATAATCGGGATAGAAGATCCCGAAGATGAGGTAACACACAGATTCTTGAATGAAATTTGACCAATATTAACTATCTTCCCATTAAATGGAAAGCATACAACTCGGAATAGAGAAGAAGCTATGGCTTGCATACTGTACATCCAATTCCTACCCAGTAACAGATTGTAGTCAAGGGACACATCAACCACCTCGACCTCGATCGCGACGGTCTTCCCTCCCAAACGGACCTTAAGAGAAGGAAGAATGTCGTGCGGCTGAAATGATCTACCATCAAACGCAATCAACATGGTAGCGGATTTAGATAACTCTGGGGAACCTAAACCCTTTCAACACGCCAATGACATCACAGAAGTAGCAGCACCTTCGTCAATCACAATGAATTTGATGGTATTCTTAAGACATTCTACATGAATCAAGATAGACACATAGTAAGGCAAGCGATACTGTAGTCCTGCGGTTTCAAATTTGATGAGGGAGGAAGAATTATTATCATTCACACCAAGAGCAGAAAGAAAATATTTCCTTGGCGAAGGAAAACTCTAAAGTACTTCGAGTGCAGACATCGCACAAGGAGTGTGGCCCAAATCCTCGAAAACAAAATAGTTCTGGGTGGCTCAGGCATTAGGATTGTGCCCTGAACAATTAAGGACTCCCTTAGGAATGCGAGGAGCAACTTCAGGTTTATCCACAGGTTTTTTAATATGAAAAGGACTCTCGGGTGGAGCAGGTTCCTTTCCAAGTTCTGGTTGTGACGAACCATATTCCTTCGCATGAGTCACAACCTTAGCAGCACGCACCATGTTGATGCAATCATGACCACTACAAGCTTCTGGCAGATCTTGAACCCCACCAAATTGATCATGGGTCCTGAAGTTCATATTTTTATTATGAGGTAAAGGGTTAGTCAGCACAGCTGGGCCCTACACTATGAACCTCGAGGCTTCTTCTATCCGATGGCACAAGTGAGTGAGATGGTCCTCCTTACATAACCTGTAAGTGAACTTAACCTTACGTTTAGGCTGCTTGTCCCCCCCGTCATTTTGGGCATTCTTGTCATTAGAATTGGCATTTCCATTCTTATTCCCACCCTTACGATTTTTTTACCCTTCTTATTATTCCTTCCGGGTTCCTGGTTACCCTTCTGGTCCGACGATTGTACCAAAAGCACAACCATCATTTGGGTGGGTTGAGACAAAGCCGTGGCTTGTCCCGAAGCAGATTGGTTGATAGATAATTGACTGACCTATTTCACAATTGAATCCACAGATTTGGTACTCGTACAACCAACAATGCCATCGGCATGTGGTCCAGGTTTGACCTTAGGGTCGAAACTAGAATGCGAAGCATTAGGAATGATCTCATATAACAAACCAGATTGAGCATAAATCAAGTCCAATTCCTGTGCACTAGAAATGGCTTGTTCCTCATTCTTAACACTGGATGTAGAAACATCTTTCGTTATATAAGGTAGTAATGACTTAAGGAACCACTCGAGGATAAATTCCAACAGTATGAAGGCTTTAATCAATCTCTTCTGTCTACGCCACTCTTGGATATGGTCCGAGATATGTGTGGCTTTATCTTACCGAAATGTTGACAAGATTTCCATACCAACATCATAACACACTGGTAACTAGAAGTGGTTGAGAAAATTCATAGCTAGGTCATCGAACATAGTGAATGCCACCCTAGGTAGCTCTATGTACCATTTCACGGCAAGCCCAGAGAGGGTGCGTTGAAATAGCCTTAAAGGGATCGAATCTTCATGTAAGGAGTTAGAAGAGCACCATAGGTGAAATTTAGTAACATGTTCACTCGGATCTTCTCCTGGTTTGCCCTAAAACTTAGGAATGTCTAAGGGAATCTTCATAGGGACAGCCAGCCAAGCTGGGTCATAAGATACCAGATCATTCATTAGTCTCGACAAGTCAGGAATATTTAACGTTGCGAGGAAAGGGATCCTAGGTTGAGTAGGTCTATGAGGCGCTCCCTGATAATTTTGGTTCATGTAAGACTCATTACCGTAACCACCATGGCCATGGCCATAGTATTCTCCTCCCATTTGACCCGTGTAGAGTGGCATGGAAGCACCATAATGTGGTGTACCTTGACTATTTGGGGCTACAAAGCCATAATTTAGGGAGTAAGCGGGTTGTTGATACCCGTACCCATAAGGTGAATAACTTTGTGCATATTGCAGTCCATAATATGGTCCATAAGAAGTCCCATGAGATGTCCCATGAGAAACTCCATAAGTAGGAATAGACGTTCCGAAAGTAACAATATGACCTCCAGAAGTAGGAATACAACCTCCCGACAGAAAAAGAGGTACCTGACTTTGAGACACAACTACACGAGTAGCGGCTGTACGCACATGACTCGTAGCAACATTCTGGCCCGAAGGACCACATGAATGTGGGGGAGGAATAACATTCGAAGAACTAGGAATAGTGGACGAAGGGATATGTGAAATCATGTAAGTGGTATTCCCTACAGTCGCTCGTCTTGGCTCTAGTATCCAAATAGAACTACTAGCACTAGGTCTAGGATGAACATGTGATGTGACCTCCACCACCGAGATGGAGGGTGCAATGTGACTTGAGTTCCCAAATCTCTCCACATGGAAGTGACTAGGAATGCCCCCAGGCATAGTGTTAGGTTCAAACTCTGACTCGATATGCGGTACTGAATGATGTGTAGGAATACCAGATATATCATAACTACCATAACTAGTGCTCGCAGGTTCATGATGATTCTCATCGCCCGACATCCAATACCGATGACTTGTGGATGAGGGATCATACCCAGAGTGTGTAGGTATATCACATGAAGGATCATACCCAGAGTGTGTAGGTATATCAGGTGAAGGTTCATATGTAGGGGTAGGCTCTTGTTATTCAACCTCATGAAGTGAAGAAGGTAGCTCAATAATTTCATCTTCATGATCTCCCATCGTGTGTGAATCAATGTGAGAAGTAGTCCGCCTAGACCGTCTGCTTCTTTCTCCCAAAGGAGGAGGATATGTAGAAGGCGGAAGTCCTGCTAAACAACGAGAATGGTGAGGTGCCAAACCTAAATCCAAAATGACTCAAAAAATAAAAAAGACTCTCTAATTACGCAAACCCTAAGCAAGCTAACGTGCACAAAGCATACACCAATATAATCTAAATCCAATCACAAGAAAACAAGGGTAGGATATGTGAGCTCCTGAATGAAGCACGTATGTCTCACCTAGGAGAGGCTTAAGACTCCCATACATAACAAGCGAAGGTTCATAACCAATTATTGTGGCCCTCAGCTTCAATGCATATAGTGATTGTGTTGTCTGACCCCAACCTGGCTGGGACACCCACAGAATAACCCATGCAAATTACCCCCTTGATAACCTAGGTAAGGAAAATAAGGTCACCTCAATATAACCAATGCTCAGGCGGATAGTTGCAGGCGGGATTGGCCATATAGGCAGGGTAGCAAAGCCCAAAACTCTCGAAAGAGCCCCCAGATACAAATATAATCCTGGAAATATCTCTGGTGCTACTCAGTTATGACTAGGGGTCATCCTAATAAATAACCGCTCACACTGCCTCATGCTTAACTCCCTTGTAAGAGGAGGATCCTGAGAAACACTAATTATACCAAGGAATTTCACACTCTCACCTAGACAAACACATACATGTTGTTGTTTAGTAGTCTTGGAGAATTTACTCACAATGAACTATTCCAAGACCCTAAAACCTAATCTTGTTGGTGTACCCTATCAAAGAAAATAGTGTAATCCATTTTAATTAAGTGTTGATTTTATTTCGCTTTATTACTCAAAAAAGGTAGATGACCATGCAACCAATGGTGTTATGACGCAACTCGAAGTAAAATGCACACCTAACAGTCAATGCAAATGCATTGTGTCCAATGAAAAATAGGGCATGCTATTACATGAAATGCAAAATTTTCTTCAAATGACAAATGCAGTCATTCCTATATGAAATCCTAACTAATACTTCTCTAAGAAAACCTAGTGCAAGTACCATGCAAAGTGCAAAGCACAATGCATAATGATGCAAAGAAGTAAATATTTTTGGATTTTTTGAATAAAAATGAGATACTAAAGCAAAAGAATGATTCTACCACCCCCAAACTCTGCAAGCACAATCAAACAGCACTCATGCAAAGTAC
The DNA here is from genome assembly GCA_001517045.1 of Pseudotsuga menziesii. Taxonomy (NCBI): domain Eukaryota; kingdom Viridiplantae; phylum Streptophyta; class Pinopsida; order Pinales; family Pinaceae; genus Pseudotsuga; species Pseudotsuga menziesii. The sequence continues at coordinate 169,121 of LPNX010348512.1, forward strand.
TAAGGGAAAAGAAATGTAATGCACTAATCCCAAAACAAAAAATTGAAAATGCAATGACAAGAACATTCTTAAAAAATAAATTTACCCTAAAAAAAGTGTCTCTGGTCAAAAACAGAGGTGTATACAGACTCTAGCAGTATCAAAGGAGACTCAGCAGTCATCAAAATTCACCCAGCAACAATCCATCTTCCTCTAAAAGGAAAAACTCAGGGCAAACACGACTGTTCACAGTGGACCCGCGTATGTACGCGGATATAGAAGTCAAAGCCGCGTGTATACGCGACTGTGAGTTAAAAACTCGCATATAGGAAAAAAAATGTATAAGAAAAAAGGCAAACAGATAAACTGATACAAAATTCACACCAATCAGACACTACCAGGCAAACATGCCCCCAGACCCAACTCAAAAACAGAGAAATAAGAGCAATTCAAGAACATTGAATGCGGATAAAAACCTCCAAAGGACAACTACTAGCAACTCCCCAGCGGAGTCGCCAATTCTGTTATGGAGAGAAATTCCTATGGCTTGGGGTACCACAACAGACAGCTTGACTCCAGAAATCAATCCTTTCCTATATGCAAGAGAAACCAAATATCTAACACTACAGGATCTCGATTTGTACCTTATTCCATACGGTTGATGTATATCCACATTGAGTTTTCCAACTCCAGCTTGAATTGATAAATTACTTCCTCTACATTCAATAAACAAGACAAACATGCTATATATAATCGTGTTAGATCTACTCTAGCATATATAATCAATAACATATAAGCATTTGAAATCATCCATGGATCAAATATTCATTCAAATACACATTATTAGACAGGAAAAGATATTTCTATTAATATAAAATCAAAGATTACAATGAATACAACCTCTGTGAATCGAAGAAACTGAGTCCCCCACTTGGGCCTCCACCACTTCAATCCTCCATCTCTCAATAGCAAGCTCACAAGCAAAAGGAAAGCTTGGGAATAACACAAAAGTGCTCCAAGGGACAAAGGGATGCAGACTCAAGCACAAGTTCTGGCAACAATGGACTACAGTTCTCTTGCTCTCAATTCCTCATGTCTTTGATGTATCCAAAGGGTTCCTTATATAACTCTTCAATGGGGTAATGAAAGGTCGAATCCGAGCAATCTCAAGGCATAGGGAAGGCCAGGAGACAAGTGAGTCAGATCCACATCAAGGAAAACTCCAAAACAATTTGGCCTTTGCACACATCCCGATGTACACGATTTTAGGGGTCAAACCCATGTATCTATGTGAGAAAGGGTTTAAAAGTCACGTATAGCAAATTTTGCATGTTTTTAGGGATGATCTTGGAAACATCAAAGGAACGAAAATGGTCCATGGGGTCTAAGGAGTCTGCAGAGGGACAGGGAAGGCCATAAAAATGTGATTCACCATGTGTAGTAAAATCAGCTATAACAAGCCCTAATTTGGTGTGGCTAATGTCAAGGTGTCGAACATAAACAGCATGCTAGCAATATTCAAGAAAGGGGTTCGTGATATCACTCTGGTGCGTGGACAACAAGTAGTTTACAGGTTGTTTCATGCTCTTAATGCTTGGGAATCTACCAGTATCAGTGTGCAATTATCTCAATGGATTGAATGGTGAGATGTGCAGTGAGCTGGATATTCTCTACGCGTATTTAGAATGGATGCATGTTTTTTTCGTTGGCTCACCGAAAACTAAGATCTGTAATAATGATTTCATATGTTAGTGTATCATCAAGTATCATTGGATTTAACCAATAAAATCTTAAAATCATAGGAATAAATCATAACTTGCATAAATCCAAAATATAATCGTACTTGAGACTTAATAGTGAACTGCATGATATAAAATATGCCAAAAAGGTGACAAAACATGTAAATTATTGGCCAAAAACGATGACAAAACGAGGGTCAACACTCGTAACCCCTAATATATTAACCACTAAACACCTAATCCCTCTAACATTAAGCCTTAACCCATAATCCCTAACCCATTAACTATTAAACATTAAGCCTTAACCCATAATACCTAAGCCATTAACCATTAAACTACGTAACCTCAATTTTCAATTTCATAGGCTTCTTCCATTCACTTTGTATCAACATTTTTGTAAACAAAACTTAATAAAATTTAATACGCATATCTCACAATGATTTAAATTGGTAACTTTGTTAACTTCATTATTTTTCTATTGCTTCCATATTTATAGTGAACATAAAATTTTATAGTATGGTTTATTAAGAAGTTAAAATAAAATCCTTAAATGAAAGTAAAATGTTTAATCAACTATAATTAGGTGAAAAATTAAATTAAAGCTCAATTTTAGTTTCTTATTTCATATCTTAAAAAAATATTTAAAAATGTATGATTAAATATATATTTACAATTTAACATTAAATGTTTTAATAAGCCACATAAATATATTTTTAATTGATTACCAAGAATTGGAAACTTAAAATTAAATTATTTCTGCGTAGTTTATCTTTACATTATGACTACAAAATTTAAAAAAAATAAAAATCCTATATAAAATAAATTCACATAAGTTTAGTATGAGAAGGCAATTTCAAGCCTAAACTCGTATATTTGTTTTTTTAATATTAAAGAACTAAATATTAATATGTTATCGTTTGTAGTTAATATTGGGAAAAATATTATTTATTTATTCAATACAAATGAATATAAAAAAATTATATATTCGAAACATGAATATTTAGTATTAATAATTTGCTTTAAAGTGACATAAATAATAATCAAAAGTATACAAAATAAAAAGAAAATATAAAACATTCGATCATAATGTAAAATAAAATTTAATATAGAAAAATAGGGATTAGAGGGATACTTTATAAGGTGTGGGATGGGTTAGTGCGCATTGAGGAATAATGTGATGGTTTGGGGGGACAAGCATTGACCTCGATACTCAATACTATTAATCTTGTATATTGATCTAGGAACAAAGCATCAATCTCATCAAAGATTAATCAAGAAATAACTTATGAAATGGTCTAATCGGTCTACAGGAATAGTAGAAGCTCTGTATTCACATAAAGAATGAATGATTACAATAATAATGTCATGCTACAAGCATGAATGAATTATCAATTTGAATCCTCAAGGAGGTCATTTGAATTGAATGAGTGAGTCTAGCTTAACTGACTGTAAGCAATGGTCCACACTCAGTTAACCATCGATCAAAACCCTAATTGACTCAACTGAACCCTAACTGAAGCCGGAGTGCAATAAATGACTGAGTCTCAACTGAAAGAGATCAGACACATGTCATAGCAAGCCAACTATCAAGTGCTAGCACTTCAATGACTTCAATGAACCCCGATGAGGTTAACTGAAGTTGAACTGAACATCAGAAGTTGGTGGAGCCGCCCTTGTTGAGTCTAGTTCATTAATTAATCGTTAAATAATCAATTAAATGAAAGGAGGTGCCTTCACTAACCTGTTTAACTGATTGTAACCACCAGTTAGCAATTAGGTGCATCAATATCACTCAGATCACCTCCGGAGTGTTCCAGTTAGCCTCCCCAAATGTAGGAGAAGGCTAAGTTAGCCTCCTTGACTGAAGGTAGGCGTGGGTGTGACTAGATGATGACATTTAATGCTCCACTAATGTCAATTAATGTCAATAATACTTAGGATACTGGTTTAAATAGGGACCAAAAAGAGTGTGTATGGTGGTAAATGTCTCCAACAAATATCATGGCTTAATTCACAAGAACCATCCCAAGATCACGTAACCTTGAAATAGTCACCAAATTGAACCCATGGGACATATTGGATTCCCTATTAAATGTCTAGTCTATGGCTATGGATCCCAAACACAACCCATGATCCCTTGAAATAATTATTTTTGTTATAATACGACAAATTGTGACAATAAATTATGGTAAGTGCATTAAATACATTAATACTAAAAATGATGACAATACCTCACTTTTTTACTAAAGATTCCCTATGTATGGATTGCATGTTTCTTTAGGGTAATTTGCAGGAACCATAGGTATTAGATACCATTCATATGGAGTTAATCTTGTATTTTTACTACATAATTTGAACCCAAAATCCGACGAGAAAATCCTACGACATTCGACGAAAAAGATTGTGTCATCATATTTCACCTTCAAATTACGTAATTTTGATTAAAAAGATTTAAATTGATAGAACTACATGTCAGATTTCCGGCATTCCTCGCATATATAACAAAGATAGAACTACACATTGGATTTCTGATGTACCTCACATAAATTGTTTGATATCCAACACATTTTTTATAATGGTAACTAGGCTCATGTGCCATCATCATGATCATCATTGTCATCATCATCATCATCGTCGTCATCATTGTAGTCATCACCATCGGCATCACCCTCTTCCTCATCAACATATTCATCATCATCGTCGTAGTCATCACCCTCTTCATCATAACCCTCTTCCTCATCATCATCTTCATCATCGTCATCTTCATCATCATTATCAATATCATTTCCATCATCATGATCATCATCATCAACATCATTATCATCATCGTCGTCATCATCATCATCATTATCGTTGTCATCATCATTGTCATCATCATCATCATCATCATCATCATCATCATCATCACCACCATTTTCATCATGATCATCATCGTCATCATCATCGTCGTCGTCGTCGTCATTATCGTCATCATCGTCATCATCATCGTTGTCATCATCATCATCAACATCGTCATCATCATTGTCATCATCATCATCATCATCACCATCATCATCATTGTCATCATCATCATCGTCATCGTCATCATCACCATCGTCATTATCATCTTCTACATCACCATCGTCGCCGTCGTCATCATCATCATTATCATAATCAGCATCATCGTCTTCGTCATCGTCATCATCGTTGTCGACATTATCGTCATAATATTCATCGTCGCCATCTTCATCATCATTGTCATCGTCGTCGTCATCGTCATTGTCATCATCATCATCATCGTCGTCATCATCACTATCATCGTCGTCGTCGTCGTCATCGACATGATCATGATAATCATCGTCATCATGCTCATCATCATCATCGTCATCGTCGTCGTCGTCATCATCCTTAGTAAGATGAAAAATGAGTCTATATAGTATTTCTAGCCTAAATTTGGTTTTCTATTCTAGGCATGGAGCCCACTCTCACTTTCAATTACAATTTTAGTTCAAGCAAATCCATCTTCGGATCAAGAGCCATAACATCCTTAGTAGGTGCGGAGTTCCCCATCATGGATACAGTGAATGCGATAGCATATTCATATGCATATTGAGTTTCCTAAGTGGCTGATCCTAAACCAGTAGAGACGGTTGACAGAGTACTGAAACAAGCTGGGAGCTATAAGCATTTCATGCGCAGTAGTGGACCAAATAAATAACCCTTTCTTTAATTTGCAAGCAGATAAGAGGGAGATAGTTTTCGATTTGGATGGATCCATTAAGTTGGGTTTGAGTTCTATTGCGATAGGGATCCATTAAGTTGATTTTGAGCTCGATTGCAATAGGGTTCCTACTGTTCCAGAGGTCACAAAAGAAACTGAATTTATCGAGCAGAACCGCATAACCAAAGCCAATGCCTCCCAAATCGGTAAGTAAAAACCTCTTCGAAATCATTTGCTTGAACTCATGTAGTTTCCATCCCATATGTGATGTGATGAGGGTCAATTAGTATAAAATAGGGTCTTCAAAGACTCGAAAATAGCATTGACCAATTACCAATGCCTCATTTCTCTCCACCCATCCAATTAAGAATTGGGTGTAATCATACTTAGTAATAGGAATATCCGATAGGGGGAATATGGTAGCCATGAACCTTAAACTTGTATTATCCACTACCCTATCATGGTAAAAACCTAGCAATTAGTGTATTCATTTATCTTACATAGGTTTGGTGTATTGGTCATATCCAACATTTGACTTATGGCATATTTTGTTACAATGCATATTACTGTGGATCGATCAAATGACACAATGGCATGTTTTTCAAAGGAAACAAATTTGCAAACACTAGGTAACCGATTCCGGGAAAAGGTAAGTTTGGGGTATGACATTTAGGGCCATATTTGACTCCCAAATATTTAAGAATTCATGAGATTATTTAAACTTGGTTTAGGAAGAAATAATGGACTCATGGAGGTATGTAATTGATAGCATGGGATTGAACAGGTATCCCTATATATTTATGAGGAGATCATAATTTAGGTTTTATTTCTTGTTGGTCTCAAATAATTGGGGATTATCAATGGTGGACATCTCTTTCTTGATTTGAAAACAGAACAAGATTTAGAAAAAATAGTAGGAAATCGATTCAAAGTTACTATTGGAGGTTGGTCAACCTTGACGTTTCAAAGTTATGTATTAATGTCATCATATTATCATGTCCAAGGGTGCCAACCCTTCTTAAGTATTATGATTGTCTCTAAGGGTTTTATGGCCCCATCAACTCTCAATTGACCACAGAATGGGTCATTTGAACCACTTGGTGTTTCAATTCCCATATCATTCCATGTCATTAACTTTTGGTGTTACAATTCCCATATCATGCTATGTCATCAATGACAACGGGTCAAACTTGTATCCATAAAGAGCTTTGCAATGACATTTATGCTCAACAAAACCTTCTAATGATGTCTAGTGTAATCAAGACATCTCAAGAGTCTTTTCTCTGTATCTTTATGCAACATTGCAAGAATCAAATACATGTAGCATAAGATTTTCCCACAATCCCTTTAGTGGATATGTATCCAGGTGTGCAATCAAATTGTAATGCAATGTCTGGAATAATAAATTTTCTACCATCTACCTTGGTTGTCCACTGTAATCGTCCTTCAAATATCAGCAATCAACCCATGTGAAGCCATTTTCAAGTCCTCATGCATCACCAAATTCTAAGTTGTTTTAAACTAAGCTTAAACGTTCAACCCAGTTCTTTATTCACAGTTTTATGTCGTTGTTTGAATACATGTGTCTTCAATATGTCACTTCAGACATCATGCTCAAAAGAGTGTTAAGTCATAGATGTCACTCCATGTCATCTCTTAATTGGATTTTCGTAGTGGCGTAGATGTCATACTGACATATCACCCATTTTTCCCATGACCATCTATATTTTTTTTGTTGGCCGATGTATTGTTTAGTTGTTCTTCTACCCCACCTAGCACGTGGGTCCATATATCAACGATTTTGACACTTGTGATTAGTAGTTCCCCAAAATTTCTTTTAGGAGAGATATTGCATGAATTCCTACATCATCAAATTAGTGGTATTACATTTCTAGCTTGTGCTCATTACTTTAAACACCTTGCTACTCAGAGATACATGAACAACCATTATTGATCTCTTGTCATTAATGTTTTCAATATCTGTATTTGTAGGACTTGGTGATGGTGATAGATGGTGCCCCCAAGGTTTCAAGGGCTGAAACTATGAAAAACATTTCATCGCGATGCTCACAATAAGACCATATCTATGCCCAATTGGGATATTTATATTATGTTTTTTCTAGCAAGGATTGTTCTAACTCCAACCATAGAGGTTAGCTAGGGTAATACCGTGTAATGGATGGGGTGATTAGTTGAGTCACATATACTTCTTACTTGTACAATATAATTCCCTCTTCTAGTAGAAATAATAATTATGGAAACCAGGGGAAGCAGGAGGTGGAGGGGTCCTTTTTTATCCCAATGGAAATATGGAAATTTATTTCTCTTGGGGATTAGGAGTCGACACCAGCAATCAAGCGGGAGCTTTGGCACTTTCGCAAGGCATTCATCAAGATCTGATTCATGGTATCTCAGAAATTAATGTATTTGGGTATTCAAGGTTGATCATTTAGGAATTAAATACTTGCAAGCTTCCTTTTCAAATGCAGCTTAGTCAAATCATTAGAAAAATCTAGATTCTTATCCCTTATTTCCACAAAATTCAATTCTTTCATATCCTTCGAGGATTAAATGGAGAATTCGATTTTCTTGCAAATGATGTGATTCGCTTGTGTAAAATGTTCCTTGTGACGAATGGATTGCACTCTAATTTGGTCATCCCATAGGCCCCTATCCCTAAATCCTAATGGGATTATCCCCCCCTAGAGAAGCTACATGGAATTCATGCACTAACCGGACCATCGTTTGGGCACATCACATCAAGGCCACAGAGGATAAATGCACGTACTTCGGACTAGGTTTCATATTTACTCTTCATGTCCTCAAGAAGTATGGTAACCATAGGGGATTGGGTACAATGGTGATGGTTCTAACATGCAATTACCTCACCTGGAGGTGTCCCCACCCTGGTCGCAATCCCCTTCATCGTGTCGTCTGTATGAGGAATTTTGATTCGAATTTTGAAGGACAAGGTGTGGGATCATCAAGGAATTTGTTATGGTATTTCAAATCATAGGATAACAAAATTTTATCATAGTTATCTCTGGTCTCTCCTGGAGAATCCTAACTCGCCAGCCATCCTGCATTGTTATTTAGTTCATGTTATGGCTTCAAGATATGACTCTGTGGTTCCAAGGTGTGACCGAATTCAATTGTTGGAAAAATAAATTAGGGACCTTTGCAGGAAATTTAGGGACCAAAAGTGATTTTCTAAGCATATTGATGAATAAGGGGGTAATAAATTCAAGGTGGTTTAAAGAGACTTGTTGCATCTTCGTAATGATTTCTCGGATGCAGACAGACAACCTGTTGAGGCTCTTCAAGCTTGGTTTGTGGAGATGGAAGCTCGGTTTGACAAGCTGAATCTGAAGGTTGGAGAATTTTCTGGGAGAAGCAGATTGCTAAGTTGCTGAATTGTGCCTCAGGCGATACATACTTCCTTGGTCGTTAATTTCTGGGTTTTATTGTTTGGTTGACTCTGTGTTTTTGAAAAACTATGTAGTTATCTTTTTTTTCAAAGTCTTTTACTAGTTTTGTTAAGCAAACTTTAGATTTTTTGGACAAGAAGACATTCCGTCCATTTTGTTGTTGTGTTTAGGCCTATGAATGGGTCCATTTTTTGTATCTATCCTAGTGGGTTCTTTGTTGTTTTCTTAATATAAACTCTATATGTTTCTATCAAAAAAATAAGTATGGAAACCATTCTTATTGTAAGTTTCGCATGTTCATCATACCTTCATATGGGAAACACTATATGCCCTATCATTTGTTTGTTATTTGTGCTTGTCAGAACATGTAGGATATAGTGATGTGTATTCAGTTCCTCTTACTCAGTCTCATGTTTAGAACCCCTCGTGTAGTGGAACTCCATGCATTAATGATTCTACATCATATGTGGCTCCCTTATCCCATAATATTTTTTTCCTTTCCTATCCCTCCACCATGACATTGAATATCATAGGCTTTAATGTCTCAGTGTCAACCCATCTTGAATCAACCAAAACCTCTTTATTAAGGGTACATTTCTGCTTAAACAAATGTGCCCTGACCTCATCGCATGCCCAATCCTTCAAATATGAAACCCAATGCAACATAAATATAAAATGTACCTCACCTAATTCATCACTTATCTCTCCCATAAAGACACCCAATTTTCCTAATATATCTACTTCCATATTCAATTATGAACAAGAGATTATATAATATTTAAACAACCCTAATTTCCCTTGGTACAATATGCACCATCATGCGTATTTTCTTTCTTAGGGTGCATTCACCCCTAGAAGATATTTTGATAAGTTCTCCATCAAATCAAATGATTGCATACAACTTGGAAATGTATATTGGTTGAATAAAATTATACCCAATCTAGATGCATTTAAGGAAGGAAAATTGGTCTATATTTCTCCCAATATAAAGGTGGACATGACAGCTAAACCTAGTGTTATTGAATGCATTCTACTTGGTGCATGATGTTCCTCTAAAGAGATAGAAACCCACAAATCCTATTCCAATAGTTTTGTGATGTATTTCCATGGTTTTATTATAAATTTCATAGTTTGTATAACACTACATTGATACATGGCATAAGACTTCCCTAGTTCACCATAATAAAAGGTTTTCCTATCCTTCTCAATATATGGTTGTTAAAGATAAAATTGATAAAATTTGTAATGTGAGTTCAATTTATCAAAACATTTATATCACATGGGTATAAAATCCTGTTTCTCATGTATATGTACAACCTCATTACTTGTTTGAAAAAATTTCACTAGCATTTCGAAGACCTCTATAAGTTTTTTTTTAGATATTGTAAGTAAACCAATCAGCTAAACCTTCTTAAGTGCATATTTTGCAATATTGTCAATTGCTTGCAAGGATTTATCAATTCTAAGTAGGGTTTCACTATTGACCTTATTAGGGGATTTTTTTTTACATCGAAATCTATAATTCGTTGATTGCTTTAAGAAAATTGCATGAACTCTTCTCACCAAAATTCAGGAAATTGCACCCTTCATTGCACTCCAACTCAGGTATATCATGTTTTAAATTGGTGGTTTTAAAGAAGGTGAATAAGAGGAACTTTGGTTATCTCTCTAGCATAGAATATTGATGAACATGATCCATTCTTTTCTTGGTGTGTTTAGGTATGAGAAAGATATATTGCAAATACTGGTAAGTTTAAAAATTATATTTTTCAGGAATAGTGATGGATTCAACATGGTTTCGGTGATTTACTTGAGCTAGAACCTATACATATACTTTGGTGATTTCAAAAATTTAAAAGGGATCCTTGTTTGTAATTTTATTGCATATTGTTGATTCCTTGAAGGAGACCAATTCGACCATCTTCTTTTACTTTTATATTTCTCTAGACTCGCCCTTTCATGCTAAGCAATTCAGCATTCTAAGATATGCATTTGGAAAATAATAATTTGGTTTAATATTGATATCGTTAACACCATAGTGTTGTTTCTGTTAACAGCTCCATTTGCAACAGTCAATTTATGGGCTTGACAGAGTTCGAGGAGGGTTCCATTCATTTGAACATTATGTGAACACCCTTCAAGTTATCAGAGGCACGTTTTCCATGTTTTAGGACTGTCGTATGATGAAGAGAGGTAAATCTACGGTGGTAGACTCTTCCAGAGGTGAAGGCTCGCGGTAGAATGGACGATGGATCATGGTTTTGGCCCAAGACACAGGAGAACGGTCAAATTTTGGCTTTCACAGAGTCCGTTAAAATGGGAAAACGCTGAAAGGTCGAGATCAAGGTGGAGCCCAATCAACGGCCGGAAACTATTTCACTAAGAAAACATGCTCGATGAAAGGAGCTTTCCCAAATTGCAAAATGGTTAAAGGTCGGAAGCATCTGACGATGGAGATGAGATCAGAAGTAGATCTACAGTCCCAGCCAATTTTGCAAATGAGACTTGTGCGGATAAAAGTCACGATTTCAAATCGTGAAAAGTTGTACCGGCTGCAAATATCAACGGTCACAACAAAGAAGGGAATAGATCTACAGTCAAGGTTCTTTTCGCGATACGAACTAGCACGGACAACATCATGGTCACGATTCACAAAGAGGTGGTAGGACCCACTTGGATCGACGGTTGCATGGAGAGGTCGATCCCAATCAACGAGTAAGAACACGCCACGATCTAAAGCTTCCTGTTGTATCAAGATAGGGGAAATTGGCAGCATAAGTAAAGAAATGTGGACGGTGGATGTGAAAGGCTCCCTCAAATCGGAGGGCTGAGGAGGCCTCAAGGATGTAGGTGTCGCATCCATTGCAGAGATGATAGGGGAAGGGATGTTCATACACGTAATCCACCTCCCGAAAGGTGGGCTGATTTCCCCGAACTCCATCTTTGATAAACCTGAGGCAATGGTATCGTCCAATGACACTAACTTCTCTGACTCCATAGGTCCAGCACGTGGCTCACCTAGAAAAAATAGTAGATAAGAAGGAAGTGCAGGTTTTGAAATGACGAATCAAACATCTACATGAAGTAAAGAGAAGCCGTGAACTGAGTCCGCTCAGCGCCACCATCACAATGAATGAAAAGGCAAGAAAGGTCAAATCCACAGTCCTTGAAACCATCCTGGACGCCACGTGGGAAGTGCTTAGAATCCTATCCATATCAGATAATATAATTGAACATTAGAAGAGAAGATCCCCACCTTGGTGTCACACATGCTACTGTCACGTCAACCGGTATTCCAGAGTATAGCCATATCTAGGTCATTTCGGCTTGCACTATATAGATCCATCTTCTGAAGTTGTTGAGGTATGTAAATATACAGATGGTGAGAGGTAAATGTTGAACTACGAGAAGTGTTGAGTTCCTTCACAGATAGCCATGGCTGTGTGGTTTGAGAAGTTAGTTTGATAGGGGGTATTGATGGTTGGCGAACATGAAATTGTGTTCCTTCGTCGTCCTAGTTATCTGCACCAGGAAATCGCCAACCATTGAGGCACATATGTTAAACACCTAGGGAGGTTCAACTGTTTCCACACATCCCTACCCTTAGATGCACTGTGCATGGGTTTTTACATCTCAAGGACACTTCCCAGACACCTCCAGTTGCAGTCACAACCTCCGAAGTCCCAACGCACAAGGGTGGTGGAGCTGTTGGAGAAAATGCTTAGTTTGGGATAGTGGAGGTCTAAAGCTTTCATCATCGCCCCTATGGTATCCACTTAACGACCTTGCCACATACGAGGAGGAGGTCAAACACACACCCCACTACGTGGCCTGTGAGAAAACCTTCCTAGTAGGAAGGAGAAAGCGGTACAAGGATGATAAATATCTTAGATGTTTATCATCATCAATTGCATGGCCACCCTTTCCCCAGTTCCCTCCTATAACCGTGTTACTAGATGAAGGAAGGGCTAGGAAAATGTCAGGCACCGGGGCATGAGCCTTCTTGTCATCCTTTGAGCAACGTGGTTTAAAAGAAGTAGGTTGGTCAAAGGAGGAAGAAAAACATGTCTGAAATAGCCCGAGTTGGCAACTGACCATCAACAGGCAGTGCAAGGATTGTTTTCACATACAAGGATAAAGAAAACTCTGCACTACCAGTCTACATTACCACACACTACAGCTCCATAATGTTTATTCATATTTGTAAATTGTGGCAATAGTTCCACTCTCTAGACTGTTAACGCTTGATTATGACTGGAAACATTTTTTTTGGCTTGTTTCATAGAATAATCTCAGCACTGAAGTAGTATAAATGCACTCCCGATAGGGGGAGATAAGAGTTAGCTGGTGGGTTGGGAAACCTTCAAGGGTTGAGGCTCTCCATTGTAAATAATACCCGATATCCGTGTTATGAATAAAATTGCAGAGGAAGAATTGTTTCTCAAGATAGAGATTCATGTGTTGTCACTTCTTTCAATATGTATTTTCCTTATGTGAAATGTTCATCCTGTTTTCATTCCAGTTTGTTAATTTCTTTCATGTCTGAACTGAGTGTATAACAATTTGGAATTCATACATGCTATGCTCTTCTTGTTTTTTCATACATTCATTAAGTTTTATTCTATATTTATGTGGAATTCATCTTGTTGGTGCTCTGCGTGATGGCATGTTCTCTCTCATCTACTAATCACCCGCTAAATATCTCTTGATTGCAAGATCGACGGATTTATTGCCTTTGTCCGTAAACCACGCCATTCTTTTCCTCCTGCAAATGTTCCTTACCCAGGCCTTCGACTCCATTTCCAATGGTCCCTTACCCTGATAGTCCCGCCCACATCTCACATTAATGCCCTTTGTTCCATTCAGGAGTCTAGCCTCCTTACCGCTCTTGATCGATTATCCTACGTAAGGTAAACCTGAAAACAAGCGAGAGATCCCTCTCTAACTACACAGGGCTAGAGGCACAGTCTAAAGCGGTTCTGTTGTTTCCTAGGAGAGAGCCATTTTTTCTGCCCAACCTATGGGCATTATCCTAGTGCTAACAAACTGGAGCTGTTGCCGGGGAAGAGGTTGAGGATCATCCCTAGGAAGAATGACATAGTTTTAGAGCTAGTTATTGATGGTGAACAATGATTAGATGTCAAGAAGGTTGAGTACTTTTCACCTAGCAACTCCACTCTTGAAGGGTTCAGACTTTAGCGACTCTGCTAGTGGTACGACCCATAAATCAAATGGTCAGAAAAATTGGGCAGGATCCATCCGAAAAAATGGACCCCATGTAAGGGCCAAAAATGCATGGTGAAAGGTTAAGATGCTCGAGTCTACATTTCTTCCAAGATGCCTTGTCTTGTCTTGTAAGTCGATTCTTATCCTTTCCTAGATTAATCAAAACAATTTTCTACGGTTCAATTCGTTCGGAGCAGAACTATGAATATATTCTTGTTTATCCTTCTTTACAAACCGAAAGCATTGCGTCATCTTGTACCTTTGGTTTTGACCTAGATTTTTCTCTGGGGCTCACGACGTTAAAGGTCACCCCTATGAACCTCATGAAACCTCGGTCCATAGTGTATATGTTGTGTCTAACCTGGTCCCTCCCATTTTTCCAAGTCAGTACAAACCACTACAATTCCCCCTCTCCTCCATGATTTTTTTGCGAAACATTACAACTACCTCCCCAAATTTGATGGAGAATCCATAGACTTCAATACTGAGAAACATTTACAATCCTTTGAACATTTCTTTGACCTTTTCAAGATAGAACATGATTATGTCTGCATGAGGGCTTTTGCCCAGTCTTTGCAAGGAGATGCTAAAGAATGGTTCAAACACTTGTATCCTAAGTCCATCAATACTTGGGAAGAGTTTTCTTGCACCTTTTTAAATTTTTGGGGTAGGAGAAGGCAACTGGATCAAATACTTTCAGAATTTTATTCCCTAAAGAGACACGAGGGTGAGGCCATATCTAGTTTTAATAGAAGATTTGCAAGATTTTATTATAACATGCCTAAGGAATTCCAACCTCTTGAGAACGCTGCTAAGATCTATTATGCAGCCACCATTCCTCCTAACCTGGTCTTGCTTTTTTTGGAAAGAAAATCAACCACTCTGCAGCATATGTTTACTGATTGTTTGGAGGTTGAGGAAAACCTTAATATGTCCAAAAACAATTTAGGTCAGGACAGTGATGGTGAAATAAAAGATACATTAAAATTGTTTGGTACCTACAAGAAGAATGGGAAAGTCCCCGTTAAGCTAAAGCTTTCACTTGGTATACAGAAAGATGATCAGCCTGATATAGGAACATATAGTTCTGCAGGCCCGTTTTCTGAAGATTGTGATCTGCGCAGCCCCGGATTCGTAAAGGACGATTTTAAGAAGTATTTGGGTGCACCTATGTATGATGAATATGAGGAAGAGTACCTATGAACTATACCTGAGGGGCTGGCTATAGAACCAAGGCCTGCTGATGGAGAAAATCAAGCTGCAATGTGAAGTCGGAAGGTTAAACCAGAAAAAAGGTGATAAAGGCACTAGAGGTGATAGTATGCCCTTGTGTTATTCCTCTTTTGAATTAATATGACACATGATTAAAGGCTCTAAGAAAAAACTAAAAGAAGGGGAGTTGGTGCAGTCCAGAAGCCTATACAGAAGAGAAGATGATAAAAAAAAATAGTCATGCAAGCCTTCTTCGACTACTGATACGTCAGGAATTTGTGGTGAGGTGTCGAGTCATGAAGAATGATGTAGTATCCCTCAAATAAATACATTTTTTAATTTTCTGCCTTCAAGAATATCACCGCATACAAGAGGAATATGCCTACTCGATTCCGTTGGAGAAAAGGAGGACCTCCCTCCTGAGGCACATGAAGAAAGCGAAGCTCACGTTGCAGAAATTTTGAGAGAAAAGAGGGATGTTTCATTGAAGAAAGATTTTGTGGGCCCTCTTCTACAATCTTCCGAGTATCATCCTGACAAATCACCAGAGGAAGGGAGTTCCGGACAGCTTTCCCATGAGCAGAAGACAGAATATGTTGGAGGTTGTCATGTTTTCTATGACCCCATAGCAGAGTACATGGAAGGGATGGGTAAGGATGATGACCGGTCGCATCTCTATTTTAAAGATCAGTTTATCTGTAATTTCCCTCTCCCATTATCTATTTCATTTATGTTCATCAAGCATGAAAAAATAACAAAACTATTAGGCAAGTTGCTTGATTGGCTTCATTGGAATTCCGATTTCACTTAATCGGAATTATGCACTAAATTAGGTAGAGTAGGTAGGAACAAATAAGCTCGGAAATCATCGAGAATTTGCTTCATTACTATTCTAGTTTGCTTTCATTTTCATTTGTAAGAACAGGGTTGCAGTCAAGACCATGGTTTGCAAGAGTGACATAAAGTCGCTGAAGCAGTAGCTCAGAGCAAAATGGAGGCTTCGAAGGAAAGATTGGGGACAGCCCAATGGATTGGTACTTGGTCTATGGGGGTTCTTTGCTACCTCGCTGGGAGGATAGAATCCCTCATGGAGCCAACTGTTAACAACTCCATTTGCAACAGTCGATTTATGGGCCTGACAGAGTTCTAGGAGGGTTCCATTCATTTGAATATTATGTGAACACCATTCAGGTTATCAGAGTCACATTTTCCATGTATTCGGACTTTCGGATGATGAAGAGAGGTCAATCTACGATGGTATACTCTTCCGGAGGTGAAGGTTTGCAGCAGCATGGATGATAGAGTGTGGTTTTGGCCCAAGACAGGGGAGAACAGTCAAAGTTTGGCTTTCACAGAGTCCGTTAAAATGGGCAAACGATGAAAGGCCAAGATCAAGGCAGAGCCCGATCAATGGCTCGAAACCGTTTCACTGAGCAAACATGCTCGATGAAAGGAGATTTCCCAAATTGTGAAACGGTTAAAGGTCGAAAGCATTTGACAGCGGGGATGACATTAGAAGCAAATCTACAATCCTAGTCGATTTCGCAAACGAGACTTGTGCGTATAAAAGTCACGATTTCAAATCATGAAAAGTGGTATTGGCTGTGAATATCAACGGTCACGACAAAGAAGGGAATAGATCTATGATCAAGGTTATTTTCATGATCTGAACTAGCACGGACAATGTCATGGTCCCAATTCACAAAGAGGTGGTAGGACCCACTCGGATCGACGGTTGCATGGGGATGTCGATCCCAATCGACGGGTAAGAACACGCCACGATCTAAAGCTTACCATTGTATCAAGACAGGAGAAATTGGTGGCATAGAAACGTGGATGGTGGATGTGAAAGGCTCCCCCAAATCAGAGGGCTGAGTAGGCCTTAAGGCTGCAGGTGTCGCATCCATTGTGGAGATGACAGGGGAAGGGACGTTCATACATGTAATCTGCCTCCCGACATGTGGGTTGATTTCCATGAACGTTGTCTTTGATAAACCTAAGGCAAAGGTCTCATCCAATGACACTAACTTCCTCAACTCCATAGGTATGTCATGTGGCTCGCGTGCAAAAAACAGTAGAGAAGCAGGAAGTGTAGGTTTTGAAATGACAAATCAAACATCTACACGAAGTAAAGAGAAGTCGTGAACTGAGTCCACTTAGCACCACCATCACAATGAATGAAAAGGCATGAAAGGTCAAATCCACAATCCTTGAAACCAGCCTGGCTACCATGTGGGAAGTGATTAGAATCCTATCCATATCAGATAATATAATTGAACATTAAAAGAGAAGATCCCCGCCCTGGCGTCATACATGCTACCGTCATGTCGACTGGTATTCAAGAGTATAGCTTTCTCTAGGCCGTTTCAACTTTCCCTATATAGCTCCATCTTATGAATTTGTCGAGGTATGGAAATATACAGATGGTGAGAGGTAAAGGTTGAACTACAGGAAGTGTTGAGTTCCTTCACAGAAAACCATGGCTGTGTGATTTGAGA
The DNA here is from genome assembly GCA_001517045.1 of Pseudotsuga menziesii. Lineage (NCBI taxonomy): Eukaryota > Viridiplantae > Streptophyta > Pinopsida > Pinales > Pinaceae > Pseudotsuga > Pseudotsuga menziesii. Next base: position 186,903 of record LPNX010348512.1, read on the forward strand.
AGTTAGTTCAATAAGGGGTATTGATGATTGGCGAACATGAAATTGTGTTCCTTCGTTGTCCTAGTTATCTGCACTAGAAAATCGTCAACCACCGAGGAACAAATGTTAAACACCTATGGAGTTTCAACTGTTTCCATGCATCCCTACCCTTAGATGTGTTGTGCATGGGTTTTTACATCCCGAGGACACTTCTCCGACATCTCCAATTGTAGTCATGACCTCTGAAGTCCCAACACACAAGGGTGGCAGAGCTGTTGGAGAAAATGCTCAGTTTGGGATAGTGGAGGTCTAAAGCTTTCATCATCGCCCCTATGGTCTCCACTTAACGATCTTTCCACAGATGAGGAGGAGTTCAAACACACAACCCGCTACGTGGCCTATGATAAAACCTTCCTTGTAGGAAGGAGAAAGTGGTACAAGGATGATAAATCTCTTAAGATGTTTATCATCATAAAGTGCATGGCCACCCTTTCCTTGGTTCCCTCCTATAACCGTGTTACCAGATGAAGGAAGGGCTAGGAAAATGTTAGGCACCAGGGCGCGGGCCTTCTTGTCAACCTTTGAGCAACGTGGTCTGAAAGAATCAGGTTGGTCAAAGGAGGCAGAAAAACATGTTTGAAACGGCTCCAGTTGGCAAATGACCATCAACAGGCAGCGTAAGGATCGTTTTCACATACCAGGATAAAGAAAACTCTGCGTTGTCATTCTACGTTACCACGTGCTACAGCTCCATAATGTTTATTCATATTTGTAAATCATGGCAATAGTTCCACTCTCTAGACTGTTAATGCATGATTATGACTGGAAATAGTTTTTTAGGTTTGTTTCGGAGAATAATCTCAACACTGAAGTAGTATAAATGCACTCCTGATAGGGGGAGATAAGAGTTAGTTGGTGGGTTGGGAAACCTTCAAGGACTGAGGCTTTACATTGTAAATAATACCCGATATCTGTGTTATGAATAAAAGTGCAGAGGAAGAATTGTTTCTCAAGACAGATATTCCTGTGTCATTGCTTCTTTCAATATGTATTTTCCTTACGTGAAATGTTCATCTTTTTTTCATTCCAGTTTGTTAATTTCTTTCATGTCTAAACTGAGTGTATAGTAGTTTGGAATTCATACATGCTATGCTCCACCTATTGTTTCAGACACTCATTAAGTTTTCTTCTAAAGTTACGTGGAATTCATCTTGTTGGTGCTCTGTTTGATGGGTTGTTCTCTCTCATCTACTGATCACCCACTAAATATCTCTTGATTGCAAGATCGACGGCTATCTTGCCTCTATCTGTAAACCAACGCCATTATTTTCCTCCTCCAAATGTTCCTTAACTAGGCCTTCGACTCCATTGCCAATGGTCCCTTACCTTGATAGTCCCACTCGCATCTCACATTAATTCACTTTGTTCCATTCAGGAGTCTGGCCTCCTGACCGCTCTTGATCGAATACCCTACGTAAGGTAAACCTGAAAACAAGTGAGAGACACCTCTCTGACTGCACAGGGACAGAGGCGCATTCTAAAGCAGTTATGTTGTTACCCGGGAGAGAGCCCTTTTTTTGCCCAACCTATGGGTATGATCTCGGCGCTAACAGTTTCTATCTCCCAAATTCATAGTTTTCAAGTCTGTATATATGGTGCTTTGAATGATGAATAAATATGTGACTTTCCCAAATTCATTAGTTAAACTTCATTGTAATTTTTGTATTTTTTATGTTCTGTACATTGGAATTGATAACTCATCTCAAGGACCAACTTTAACGCAGTGACCAGTTGAGTGTTAAAGTTGAAAGAGATGAAAATTATGTATAAATTTATTACAGTAGTGTTTTTTTATATCTACCTTTATTATTTACTTCTACTTATACAATGATGATAAAAATATATGTGACAATATAACTTGAGAGAGAGAAAAGATTAAATTCATTGATATTAGTCGCCCTATGGGTAAAATGGGTTGTTTTTCCACCTTTACGGTACACCTTGGTCTTGTGGGTATGGACTTTCCTTACCATATTGTTGTGACCCTTTTTGTTGACTTATGGCCCCCCATCGTCTATTTGGTCATAGCACCCTTATTGTGTGTGTTACCTTAACCAACTTTGGTATGATTACTTAAACATTTTACTTTTATTTTTTTATTATTATTTGACCACATGACCTTTGGTACCCTACTCTAAGTGTACTCAACTTTATTTTATGTTTTATTATTCTAACCACCCAAAAACCTAGGATTTCCTAATTGACCATTCTAGAAGACATGCCAAGTTTATATATTATGTTCATAACTTCACTCTTAGAGTACCTTGGCATGAAAGAAGTATAGATCTGATATTTGTTGGATGCATGAAGTTGAGTACACTTAAATTAGGGTACTAAAGGTCATATGGTACATCTTCTAGGGATTCTAGAATTGTGTTGTGAATTGTGAACCATGAGCTCCAACCGTGAAATGTGAAACTAAAACATCAACACTCTAACTCTCTCTCTCTCTCTCTCTCTCTCTCTCTCAAGGTATTTCTTCTAACTACTTGTCCTTACAGTGACAAGAGCTAACTCAAAATAATGTTTAAGTATAAGGCAGATCCAAACCAGATCTATCTAGCATTATTTTTTTCCTACTGAATGAATGAATGGTTTAATGAATGTTATAATTTATTGAATGAATGTGTTGACTGAATGAATGAATGGTTTAACTAATGTTATATTTTATTGAATGAATGGTAAATTTTTGTTTATGATGAAATATGCATGAATTTGCTCGTAAATTGTTTTCAATTACATGCATTAGGTATGGGGAATTAGAGTGATGTGCGGGGGGGAGGGGCCATAAGACATTATACCTTCACGTGGTTTGCTCTGTTCAATAGACAATATTAAATTATTCTCGAAACAAATAGGATCTCAATGAATGGTAAGGAATTATCCATTTTTTACAGTTATTTCTTTGAAGCATTCTAGTCATAGCATGTATTCCATGACGTACAAAATTTATTCTAGTGTATAATTGTAGTGTTGAAATTTTACTATGGCTATTTCACTCATACCTTGGAACTTGTTACAAATATCCTTGGGAGACATTTTGAAATTTCAGAAGAAAAATTGGCGTTTTGATGTTATTGGTGGTCTTATATACTTTGTTTTGGTGTTCTCCATGTTTCCTCAAGTGAATTTGTATTACCCATTATTTTACTTAAATATTATTGTAATTTATATTATTAAATTAAAATGTTCATCAAATGTAAAATGTTCATTATTAATGTTGTTCTTCTTCATTGAGACTACTGAGACTATATTTTTTTTAGCTTCATTTCGTTATTTTCATAAAAAAAACAAATTTTTATTTGAGGGGTCCTACCATGAAATTATTGCAACAGGAAAATATTTGTAGCATGTTGAAAAGTGTTTTGAAAGGTAAAGAAAATGTAGACATTGTCAATATCCACATGTCAAGGGATGTTGCTCCAAGAAATTATAAGTATCGGCAACATATGCGTATTTACAGGACACGGGTAGGAGAAATGATGCAAAATCATAACATACTTTTAAATTGTAGATGCTTATAACATTTTTATTTATAGCCATCCATTTTCATAGTTCTTTCAAAACTATTGGAATTTTCATAGTTCTTTCAAAACTATTGGAAATTCGTGTACACAATTATATTCCATCTATATTTTCTGATGGACTTTCCTCATGTTTATCTTTCTCAACCTCCTCTAAGTCATTTTTATACAATTAATAACTAATTTGGTACTTGAATGAACTACAAATTTTATAACCTGTGTCATCTATAAGATATTTCAGTTCTCTCTTCCCCTTGTTGTAATTTTTCTTCATTTAGGAGCATATGGCCTAAGTCATTAATACTTTTCAATGATAAATATTCCAACACCTCTACAAAAATGCCAAACTTTGTAATGCCATTTTCCTCACTTGTAGGTTCTTAACTAAGAAGATCAAGCTCCTTGTATATTTTATTTCCTTGAATAACCATGGCTCAACATTCTAGTACATTTGGTCCATATTATACCAATGGAAACATAGTGCATGAAACATCCAAAGATTTTGGGGAGTGAGAGAAATCCTTATAATAAAAAAGCAACATGGAAGATGCAAAATCCAATGCACTTTATTTATCTAAATATCCTACATATATCGTTTTGAGATCACAAATGGTTGAAGAACCTAAGGAACATGGAAAAATGACTTTTCTGCAAGAGTATTTCATCAGTATCCATAGTAGGTCAATTCAGTTTTATGAGATGGCCATTAAGATCCGACTGCATGGATATAGATACATATATAAGAAGAACACATTTGCTCTCCCCTCTTTAATAACTTCCAATTGTATCAATTTGATACCCACCACATTTTGGCATCTTTATTTCATTACTCAAAAATATAAATTTGAATATGGAAGCTATTTGGGGTTTTAGTGAGTGATGCATTGCCAGAACAGAGTAATATTGGTTCAATCCACCCGTGTGAAGGTTTTGATATGATATATGAGTGAAGTTTTTCTGATACTTATTATATATAAGATCAAAGTAATGTGTGTTTTTTTTGTTTATTGAAGTCTATTTAATTCACAAATACCTTTCTATGATATGAAGTTGCATTTATTGCAGGGTTTTTTTGTCTAATGTTTTCATGTAATCCGCAGGGTCTGCTTGGAATTGAAGTGAATATTATGTTGTATTGGGATCCTAAGGGGAAGCAAGGTACAACAAAACAATTTCCTGACTTGGTTACCATTCACACTCCTAAGGATGAGGAATATTTCTCTAGTAATCCAAGTAGTTGGAAATGAAGTTGAAATAATCGCTTGGTCAAGACTTTCAGGTTGGAATTGGTATGTGCATTTTTTACCTTTAGGTTTTGATTAGTTCATGACCCCTTCTCTTAGACTTCTAAAGTGTGGTCAAAATTTAGGCCATGCAAGATAAATATTACCAAAATGCATAGTATATTTGGATTGCATAAGTTTATTGAAGATGTTCTAGAATATATAAGAGGATTTTCCAACCAGAAACACACCAGACATGGGTAGGATTTAGATTATCTCTTTCCCAAGACATCCATATAGTGGTTAGTTCATCCAAGAATGGACATCCCCATAAACATGATTTCTAAGACACCAAACAATTTAACTACAAGATGTTAGGGATCTGATACAAATGGTTATGTTGTTCAATAGTCCCTTAAAAGTAGCTTGTAATAAAAAATAAATTATAAGAAAATAATTAACATATAGAAGGCTAGTTTTAATTGAAATTTGCATGAATTAAGCTTAATATTTCCATAATTCACATAAAAATGGCCTTGACATATCTCATATGTCAAAAACTATTTTCCGATCCAATAACAACCCTTGATGTCTCACAAATAGGAATGTATTGTGTAATGAAGAAATATCAACAATACATGTGTGGTGAGGAATTTATTAGTCAGAAAAGTAGATGAAAACAAGGGAGCTTACATGGTGAATATAGGAGAGGCAAATCAAATTTTCAAGCATCATCCATTTGCAAAACATTGGACTTTTTTTAGTACAACTTAGGGTCAACTGTCATGTACCTTATCATTATCTCTATGTTTTTTCTACATGTGACCTAAATCTAAGAGCACATTAGCAAGTCCATTCCATTATAAACTTAAAAATAAAATTCCAAAAATAAATTTAATAATATTGGTCTACCTAAAATTTGAATATATTTTATGTTCCACTAGAGGAAAAAATCAAAGTTGTTGTTTTCTTTTCTAGATCCTACTTTGAACATCTACCTTCACTTTATATCGATTTGCATTCCACAAATATTTCTTACACTTGTAATTTGGTTTTTAAATGCCATAAATTACTAAATTGAAAGTCCATGTAGATTTATCTTTTTCTAAGAAGAATAGAGGGACGTATTTACATGAAGGTGTGAAGTAAGGCCTTAATTTTTACAAAGAAACATCTACTTCTGAACATTGATGTTGAGATTCTTTTTTCACATATTTATACTAACAAATATTTGAAGTTTATAATATAAACATGTTAATCAGTAGAAAATATATCATCATGGATTTAATTGTTCTCATTATGATTTATTTGGTATTGGAAAAGGATTCTCCCTCCATAATGAATGCACTTCATTTGTCTTGTATCTATGTGTAAATGTTGATTGTTCAATTGGTGTCACCATACCATAAATTGAGTAATGATATGGGTATAGTTAATATTTAATAATAGCTACTAGGATATCATTATTGACTTGTTGTGTATATACTATTCTTTGTGGATAACATTATTATGAAACTTTGTGAATTACCCTCATTAGATTCTCACTCTAGTGCATTATATTAGCATCCATTTGACTACTTTCTGCACCATACTCCTTTTTGTATAGATGGATTTTTATCTACATCGAATAAGATTGATTCTATACTAAAACATCCAAAAAATATTCGCCATTATTACATAAGTCTATGTACCTGATGGTTCATATTTTATTTAGACAGAATTTTAAGTTATTATTTGGGTGAAAACATGTTTTAGATATTAGAGGTTGGTGATCTAGAATATATACCTTCACAACCCAAAATTTTCCACAAACCCCTTTGGGATTAAGAACCTCTTCTATGCAAGTACAGATGTTGGGTAAATCTTGAGACATATTTCCTAAAAATATATTTTACTTAATCAATCTTACTACATGTTTGTAGAAAATTTTCCTTAATATGTGTTGAATATTTATAGTATGTATGACTTGTTGTGACTCCTACATGGCATAACAATGAAATAAATGTATCACGTAACCTACAAAATAGTGAATTTCAATGTCTTATAGGTATTATTATCAAACATAGAAAGTGACACAATTACAACCCATGAGCACATGTACTTTTGTGAGAACCTAATTACTAGGAGGACCCACTCTTCAACATGATCTTCATCTCTATATTATATCATTTTTATATAGCTTAGTTGAATTTTTTGATGTCATGAAATATCTGTATTTTTTTTTAATTCCACAGATCCGTCGAATATCCAACATCCACTTCCAAAGAATATGATGCCATCACTATACCACTGATGGTTAAAGGTATCGGATATATAATTTCCTACAATGTAAATCCCCTCAGATATTTGACGGATTCTTACAAATAATCTGGCCTCCTATACAGTGACATTTGTCGAATATTCAACAGAAATATTAAAAGAGGAGTTGTCGAATATCCTACCAGGAGAGGTCAAACATCCGACATTTACATTTTACAGTTGGATATCCATTGAATGGTCGACAACCTGATGTCCAAAATCGGACATCTATGCCGTCGGTTTTTAGATTCAAAAATACTAGTGTTTAATCATGGTCCAATACATCAACTCCAAGAACAAACCTTGATGTTTCAAATATTGGATTCACCACCATATTCAATCTTTAGTCCAAATATTTAGTGTCTTATGTGTCCTAATATCATACAAGTTTCCTTATAAGTGTCATATACATTATAGTGATGACATACTCTTTCCTGTCATGTTTACAATGTTCTATCATCGCTGCGATTGATGTTTTTACCATGTGACATAAGTCTAATTTACTTTCATTGAAATCAAATTGAGGGTTCACGATCTTTGTAATTTTACAATATGACACTAATAAACAAATTGAACCCATAATTCCTAATCAATTAACCCATAACCCCTTAACCCCTAACCTCTAATCCCTTAAACCTTAATCCATAATCCATTAACCATTAAAGTACCTAAACCCTAACCCCTTAGCACTTGAACCTTAATTCCTTAACCCCTAAAATCCCTTAATCCCTCACCCCCATAAACCTTAAACCCAAATATTCTCGATTCCTTAAACCTTAATCCATCAATCCCTAACTCATAAACCCCTAAGCACTTAACCTTGTAACCTATAAATCCTCTAATCCCTTATATCTTAAACCCCTAACCCCTAATATCTTAATCCTTATCCTCTTAATCCCTAACCCAAGAAAACCAATCCTTAAGACCTCAACTCTTAAACCCCTAAAAATTTAACCCTTTACCCCTAACACCTTAAATGATAACCCAATAAGTCCCTAACCCCTAAATCCCCTGACACCGTAAAAGATAACCCCATATGACCCTAACCATTATATCCCCTAAACCATAAACCCCATACCCCTAATCCATTAACCCCTAAGGCCTAAACCCATAAACCTATTAACCCCTAACCCATAAACCCTTAATCCCTTAACACATAATCACTAATACCTTACTCTTTAAAGTCCCTTACGCCTAATACCTTGAACTTTAATCCCTTAACCCATAATCCCTATTCCTGAATCCCTAATCCCTAATCCTCGTCCCTTAAACCTTAAGCCCTAAACCCCTAATCCCTAATCCCTTAACCCAACCCTAAATATCCTAACCCCTAAGCCCTTGACCCTTAATCTCCTAATCCATAATCCTTGGTCCCTTAAACCCTAAACCCTTAACCCCTAAATCATAATCCCTTAAACATTAAGAACTTAACTCATAATCTCTTAGCCATTAACCATTAAAATACCAAACCCCTAATCCCCTATCCCCTTAGCGCTTGACCCTTAATCCATTAACCCGTAAACCCTAATTTGTTAACCCTTAATTCCTAAATACCATATCCCCTTAACCCTAAATACCAAAACAACTTAACTATTTAAGCACAACAGGAATTCAATTAGAAGCTAAATATGAAGCCAAGATTGAAGCTAAAAGGGAGCTAAACTGAGAGCTAAAAAGGAAGCTAAAATAGGAGCAAATAAGGAAGATAAAAAGGACACTAAACCATAATCTTAAAATGAATCTAAAAGAGGAGTGTTAACACCAAAAAATTGTTCACCTAGCTCTCTATGTTCCAAACCATAATTATACATCATTATCCCACCATTATTTCCTCCATTTTGACCTTCACAATTACAATTCCACCAAAAATGGTCCAAAACATTTTTATTCCTTCCCCCATAAATACAGGGAAGTTGAGCATTTATTGTAAAATAACCCCACTATCTCCAAAAAATGACAAAAAAACCATAAAATGAGAATGGGTAAAAAACCATTGATAAATACCATGCACAACAAAATACCATGGGTCAAAAAACCTTGGATCGTCCTATAAATACATTGTTAACATCACCCCACAAACATTTCTTAACATTTCACTTTTCACTTTTTGTCAGTCGTTCATTTTCTGGAACCTTTTTTCCATCACATCCTTTAGCCACACTATCCCACGTTGCACATAAATTTCTCTCTGTACAACCCTTAATCCCTTTATAGTGACAACCCTTTGTTGGAGAACACATGAAGACCATGATCATGGGAAGCCTACGGACGACTTCCTCAAACGGCTCCAATGGCCCATTTCAAAGGTATATTTTTATTTTTGCATTGGTTATATTAAATATTATTGTTGCTATTATTTCTTATTATTGCAAATAGAGGTTGAGGAATCCCTCGTACCATGAACTCTACGCTATGATCTGGCTTGTCTAGGGTTGGTGCTTGTTGTTCAGGATATTGCACCCTTGTAACCTAGGGTCTGGGGTTACCAACATGCAAAAAAATAATCTTTTTATAGAGAATGGAAAGAGAATAGGAATAAAATATTGACTTACACGAATAACGACGGTTGGTCCAATCTTGATCTTCTCTCGCTCCACTTCTTTCCAAATATTCTACGGATGCACCTCTCCACATGTAAAGAGCAAATCCTTCAAGTAATATCTCATGCGTATATATATCAGAGGTTAGATGAAAAGCATATAAATAATATAATCAAACATATTCATTTAACCAATATACATGAAATAGACACAATACAAGATTGGAAGAAGAATTCTCTTTATTAACAATCGGTGAATAAGATAAGAATACAACCCATTTTCTGACACAAGGATTCCTCTACAACCAAAGGACTCTGAGTTATGTTGTTCCAATATTCTGAAGATATACCACTAGCATAACTTTTCTCTCCAAAATTGATTGATTAGCCCCCACCCCAAGGCCTCTATTTATACTTTGGGAAATAGAGTGGTTTCAAAGGTTGGGATGGTTGAGATGGTTGGGATAGTTATGTATCAGGACCCAACTAATCTCATCTAATATCAATTTATATTTTTTAATGTCGAATTAAGGTATACGCGGGTATTAATATAGGTAGCTTTCTTATGATACGTGTGTTTCTCAAAGGGAACTCATGTATGCAAGTATACGCGGGTTGCAATGCAAATACTCATGTATGACACGTGAGTTTCAATGCATATAGTCGCGTATGCAACCCAAAACTCATAATAAAAATATATAAGGATGGTTTGAGGATAATTCATCAAAGGTCATGTACATCTATAGTGTTTTGGCCACTTCAATCCAAATTTGTCCTTTTGTGTACCAACATGAGGAATTTTGGCACTCGAAAGAAGAAGTACCATTTCGGCTGATAACATATGCCCCCTATTGTGTGCGGTTAGAGGGAAGTGTTGGCAGAAATACATTATAATCATTATCTTGGAGAACTCAAAAGTCCAAGGAAGCAGAGGAAGTACCTGAAACAAATACATATTAATTTCATATACAAAAATCATATCTGAGGATGTTATGTTCAATATACTTGAACACTAGCTCCTTTACAATATTTGATTACATCATATGATACGGGTACAAGACCACGTATATTACAAAGGTGGATCGAATCCACGATATACAATGATGAGTCTTAAAAAATATGAAAGCTGTGTAGGGGAACACAATAAAATCTTGCACAACTTAGGTTATAGATATGAACCTAAGTTCTTCGTCAAAATCCAAAGGAACCAGTACAATCCAGGCCATGTGAATAGATGTGTCGAAATCGAACATGGATAGGACTCTACATATTTTCAATCAATAGGTGATAATTGACAACTTAAGCAAAGGAATTCACCAATGATGAAAGTGAATCCTAGGGTACCATCATAAAAACTCTAGGTCTTCATCTTTAGGAAGTATAGATGAGAAACCATGTTATGATGAGGAAGGAAATAGATCCTCCGACGGATCACAAGAGTGACTAGGAACTAGATAAAGGAAGGTAGACACAAGTGATATCAGATAGCATAATGATGGAATCAAGGTAATAATCAAAAACAGGGATAAATCCTTGAACAGTGAGCACGACACAGAGGTGACCCAAGGAAGCTTTTAACTTTGCAGATAGAATAGCTAGACTTATCTGTCATGTAGGAGACATGATCAGATTCCCCATGAATAAGTGACAAGTGGAGGAGTAAGAAACTCGAAGTGATAGCTGAACTGAAAGTGTACACTGAGACATGAGTATCGGAAAATTTAGAGAGTGCTATGTTCAAGGAGGACATGCTGCCACCGACTGTAACCCAAAAAGAAAACTTCTTCCTTATATTTCCTGTTAAATTTTATAAAGTCCAAGAAATTCAACTATGGTATCTATTCATTTTTTACAAGATTGAAGAGAACAGGGAATAATGCTTGATAATGTTACTTATTCGTGTATTTTACGAGCCCGAACTAGTACATGCTCGTGTGGTGTTTTCATGTTTAGAGAGTCTGAAAACTCCAAAGAAGACTCCATGGGGGGTCCTTTTTCATCCAATTTAGTCTCCTGAAGCCGAAAAAGTATAAAACATACCTCAAAAGAACTCTCTTAACTTCCAAAGAAGAAAAAGTGAACATATTTTGTATTTAGTAAGGGAGGTACAAAAAAGGTTAAATTACCACCTACCCAATGCTCCTTCAAGAGAGGCATATAGCTTGAGTTTTACGAGTGTGAAGGAAAGAAAGATCACTCAAAAAGACCCATTTGATTATGAGGAATGGAAAGGCGATAAACCTATGCCTGAGAATACTCTTCTCAATTCCATAGAAAAGAGAGTGATCCTTTCTTGTATTATTCCACATGGTCCAAGAAAGAGATAACTTACCACCAATGTGGATACCCATTCACATATTCTTAATGAGCCTGAATGGACAAGTTTACTCGGTAGTCAAGTCTATTTTGAGGAGTTATACCTGGGCCTAAAGAAACTCCATAAGGGCGGGGAGCCTTATAAAAGGGATAGATTGTAAAAAGAGACCAAAATGAGGCTCAATTTGGTGTGAAAAATATCTAAGAAGTCTCCCCCAAACCTATGATAGATGTGGCATGAGTACCAAAAGACAATCAATGTGTTCTATGCTAGGGTACTCATGGAAGGAAAGCCCTATCCATGGAAGAACAATGGTATAGATAAGGTACTAAATGGTCCATAGTCTATGGTCAAAGTAGTGATTCTAGGGCTAAGGCAGATTAGGTATAAATGCAAAAATGCATATAAATGACCAAAATCCTACCCTATATTAATGAAAAACAACTTTGAGTAACCTTGGACCTGTTTCATTAGGAAAACATGACATGGTATTAGTTTGATTTTGATAAAAATTAAAAACTATAGGTTAAAAACCCACTTTTTTAAAATTATTTCTATAAATAGTGCAAAAATAGAAATCAAAATCACCATTTCACATTTTTACCCAATATAGACAAGTTTTACCTCTGCCTTCAATTGCTCGGTGTGGACAAACCAATGGATGATTTTCAAATCCGCAAGTTCCAGGTAAATCAGCTCTTCATGCTTTTTCATTTCATCCAAACAAATTTTTAATTTTATGTAAAATTTTGATGTTTTAAGCTGGTTTTAGGGAGGTTGTGTTGTATACGCGGGTATGCAACGTAGAAAGTCGCGTACACGCATTTTATACACAACTTTCCCAAAAGCAACCCACGTATGATACGCGACATGCCCAAAGGACAATCGCATATACTGCGTGACATGGAAAAAGAATATTTAGGGCCAAAATCAAAGTTTTTTGAATGGTTTTAATGCTTGAAAATGGCTTTATGAACAGGCTAAAACATGGTGTTGGAGTGGAGGGAGAAGGAACATGAAACCATGGACCAAGATGCACTTCGAATTCCCCCCACGGTGCATGCATTAGGGAAAAGTGGGTTGCTGAAGGTCTTTTGTACCTCACCTATGCGATCTAATGTCCATTTACTGGAATTTTTTATCAACTATTGGGATCATGATCTAGGTGCATTTGACCTACAAGGTGAGATTTTAGAAATTGCAGTAGAAGACATATATTTTATCTCGAGTTTGTCACGACAGGGAGCTCCTATCAACTTGGAAGGTATCGACAGGGGCAGTGACTTTCTAAGTGTTCAGAACTATATTGACACTTATTGTTCGCCTGGCACTCATAAAAGGGGAACTTGCACCCCTATTGCACATATCCGCAGCTTGCCATTATAGGTGTTGGTAAGCATAGTATTAAGGGTTGCAGGATCATCATCACTTCATCTTGCAACTCAAACCCAAATGAGATTTGCGGTGGAATGTCTACAAGGGGATTTATTTGACTGGTGCTTGGGAGTAATCTCGATAATGAAGAAGCAACACTCTGACTGCAAGAGAGGCCGATAGAAGAAATTTGGTTATTCTAGCATATTGGTGGCCTTTTTCTTTGAGAGATTGCCCGGTCTAAGCCCTGCAGTTCCTCTACTAGCTTTCTCTCCCCGTCATCCTAAAATGAGTAGGTGGAGAGAAATATTCCTCCGCAAAGGCTGCAGTGGATGAGTTCAGAGTGTTTATGATGATGACTTCGACCTATGGTGGGAGCGATAGCTACCAGCACTGGAGTAGTTTCCATATGATGGGATGGATTTCCAAGGTGACAATGACCTTGTCCTCCCTCCTGGAGGAGCATGGGGAGCGTCAGTTATTTTGTTTTTTCAAGTTTTTAAATTTTTATGAATTTTTAATCATAAATATATATACATATGCATACAAGTTTTTAATCCCGTAAATGTTTAAAATGCAGATATTGGACCGGTCCACCGTCATGGGCATCCTTGTATGTATGTGCGACTAGTGGCAAGAGAGGATCATGGTTTGATTAGGGTTCTTGAGCAGAATCTGGTCAGGCTTACGCAAAGAGTCCCTACTTTATGTATTGAGCAAATCCCTGTCGTTATGCAGGAACTAGTGGTTGGTATCCCACCTACCTGGATAGGCCTTATGAGAAGGGTAGCTAGAGCAGTGCTTGTTTACATAGATGTTGTTGAGGCTATTACAGCTGAACAAGCTGAAGATTCCCAAGAGCAGGATGACCAGGATGATCAGGGTGACCAGGGCAGTCAAGATGACCATGGTGGTCAGGATGACCAGGGTGGTCAAGATGACCAGGGTGGTCAATATTAGACCTAGGGGCATTTTATGGATTACAATCCAATTTTTGTATATTTTTTGTATATTATATAGTTATGACTGGATCTGAGGATCAAGAACTTGACCTATCTATATGAACAGATATTTACATATTTACATATANATATGCATCAGTTAATGAATTTTTATTTATTGGAATATGATTAAATGTAATAAAATAAAAATTTCCTTCCAATAACCTAACTTGCATAAACTGACGTAATAAAATAGGGTTCCGCACCTGATAAGCTCGATTGAGCTGGGAAACCACCAGTTGAGAGTCAAGTCTGAATTCCAGCTTGGTAAATGCTCAATGACAGCCCTATATTTAGCCACATTATTGGTAGAAATACCTAGGAAAGCGCCTCCAAAGGAAACTAGCTATCCTGAGGGTGAGTAAATAACCCATGCGGTTGAAGCCAGGTTGCAAGTGTGACGACTAGCACCATCTACAAAACCTATGAACCATTTGGAAGACATATGTAACAACCAACAGATGATATAAGAACACAAACCAGAAAACTATTGTACATAAAGTTATATACAAGAAAAAGTGTTAGGCCTAAGCGTAGTACTTCTTCAAGTAGATCCCATTTCTAGGCTCGGGCAGCTTATTCCCCTCAAAATCAGTTAATTCATATGCACCTTTCTTTATAACTTTTGACATGACATAGGGTAATAACCACATAGACCTGAATTTCCTTGCCCTAAGGGGTTCTTTATCCTGGTCCCAGAGCAAGACAAGCTCCCCTTCAGAAAAAAATCCTAGGTTTGACCGATTTATCGTATTGATGTTTCACCCTATTTTTATGAGCCTCATTTTTCGTAAGTGCATGACTACATTGTTCATCTATATGTTCTAAGTGTAACAAAAGTTCTTCAAGCTCAGTCGTATCAGGTAACACATGGATGGAAATTTTTAAGGATGGGATTTCGCATTCAACCGAGGTTACTGATTCCACCCCGTGAATGAGTTGGAAAGGAGAAAACCCTGTGGCAGTTTTCACATTGGTTCGATAAGCCCAAAGTGCAAGATACGGCATGATGTGCCAATTTGACCTAGCGGCGTTAATAGTACGTTTGAGAATAGTCTTCAAGGTCTTATTTACGGCCTCGACTTGATCATTTGCTTGTGGGTAAAAAGAACATGAATGTTCTTGTTTAAACCCTAGCATAGTGGTCAACTTAGTCATCATGTTGTTTTGGAAGTAACTTCCATAGTCCATGACAATATATTTAGGGATACCGAAACATGCGATAATTTGGTTGAAAATGAAAAACGCTGCAGTTTCCCCATCAGCCTTATAGGTCGGCATTGCCTCTACCCACTTTGTGAAGTAATCTACAGTGACAATGATGTATTTGTGCCCCCCAGACAAAACAGGGTTGCACACCACTTAATCTATCCCCCGCTGGGTGAAGGGGCCCACTGAGATGACGGGAAATAATGGAGCAGAATGCGACCACATCTTTCTGGTGTAAAGTTGACAAGGATGACAGCGCTTCACAGCTTCTACACAATCTTTAAAGATTGTGGGCTAGAAAGAACCAACATGTAAGATCTTATGGGTCATTGCTAACCCAGATAAATGACCCCCACACGCTCCACCATGGGCATCATTTAGGACAATATCGGCCTCTTCATGGGTAAGGCATCGACGAAAAACAAATTCTACCCCTATACAATATAAAGTATCTCCAATAATGAGGTATTTTTTTGCATGTAAGCATAATTTGTGTCGTTCTTCTCATGAAAAGCTTGCAGGGCACTTCAGAGTATGGAGATAGACAAGTATATCTCCGTACCAAGGGTCAGAGGTGGAAATTAAAATATGTGCTCATCTGGGAATGAGTCTTCTTCAATGGCTACATCTTCCTCAATAGGAAATTCTTTAATGAGCTTTGCAAAAACTAAGGATTTTTTGGATTTGGCGGATTGGAATTCTAAGTCAAACTCCTAGAGAATGACTATCCATTTGTTGAATTTTCCTTCAACTATCTATCGGGACATAACATACTAGAAAATATTAACATCCGGAACTACTATCGTAGTCCTCAGTAAGATGTAGTGACGCAACCTATGAATATCATACACAGCTGCTAATGCCAACTTTTTGACGTGGGAATACCTAATTTCAAGGCTAGCTAAAGAACAGCTAAGATAGTAGATGACATGCTATTGGGGCTTATCATCCTCCTGGACTGGTACTACCCCTATGGTCGGCTCAGATGTAGCCAGATACAATATAAAATCATGAGATTAATATGGTGAACGCAATAAAGGTGCCGACAACAAGTCTTTCTTTAATGCCTCAAACGCAAGTTGTGCGGTTTCATCCCATACAAATGGGGTGTCCTTCTTCAAAAAGTGCATGAAACCTTTGGTGATCTTGGCATAATTCATGATAAAACATCAAAGAAATTTGGACTTCCCTTGCAAGCTCTGAAGCTACCTGATGGAACGAGGAGGAGGAATATTTACTATGGCCTTAACTTTAAAGGGATCCAATTGAATACCTTTGCTAAAAACAATGAACCCAAGCAGCCTACCTGACTCAACACAGGAAACACATTTGTGGGGATTCAAACATATTTTATAATGTCTGCATCTTTCAAAGATTAAACGCAAGTGATCTGGGTGATCAATCCTCTTTCAAGAATGTGTTGGCATATCATCTAGGTAGGGTTCGACAATAGACTTGATGTCATGAAAGGAAAACTTCATTGCCCGCTGAAAGGTATCCCCTACATTTTTCAATCCAAAAGGAATTTTCTTGTACACAAATTTACCCCAAGGACAAATGAAATCTATTTTATGTTGGTCTTCCGGTTTTATTTGAATATGATTATACCCAGAGAAACCATCCATAAACGAAAAATACCTCACTCCCCACACAAACATCAATGATTTGACCTATGAATGGTGTGGGGTAGTTATCCTTAGGACGGGATTTGTTTAAATTGTGAAATTCAGTACAAATAAGTATCATTGCTTGCTTTTTTTCGATAGGAATAGAGTTGGATACCCATTCTGTCAAAGCTATCGGGTAAATGAAACTAGCTTTCAGCAGTTTTTTAACTTCAGACTTAATAGTTGTCGCTTTACGTGGATTGACAGGTCTAAGTTTTTTGTCGAACTGGTTTGGAATCAGGATAGGTTCGTATTTCATGTTCGATTATCGATGGATATATGCCTAGAATCTCCTCATATGACCAGGCAAACACGTCATGGAATTCCTTAAATAAGGCTTTATAGATAGCAATCTCCTCCGAAGAGCAGTTTGCACCGATATATACATTTTCCACAATGTTTGGGTTTGCAGATATGTTGATAGTAATAGTAACAGAAATGTTTGCCATATTCCCCTCAACAAATATTCCCTCCCTTGGTAAGGGCTTGATTGGTATATCAGCATCACCTGCCAATCTCATATGGAACTCTTGGTTTTCAATCATGCTTAATTTTGGAAGAAAATAGGATTGATGATGAATATCTTCGCAAATATTATCTCATCCACGTATATCTTCCAAAATGGCTTCATTGGATGGAAAAACCATTTCTAAGAAGCCTTCAGTATGCAAAGAGTTCTCTGCCCAAGTAGGCAGATAGGCTTCTTCCAGTTACTGTGATACTGTGAGAGGAACTGAAATGGGATCAGCAGTTGTATGAATGATAGATTAATAAGCTATTTGTGTTGTTGATAAGGGAACTTCAGGTTCATGACAGGAAGGAAGAACCTAAGGGTCCGTTCTATCAATAACCATTGCAATAGACTTCCCTACACTAGTAGAACTTAAGTAATTAATCAGAGCTGGAAAATCGAAAGTACCCATCAACGATGAATACATTCCAGCCCCTAAGCTCTCTGAAGGAGGTTTAACCTGATCAACCAATGGCATAGTGGACTCATTAGTTTACATGCGGCCCTTTCGAGTAAAACTGAGTTGGTCTACTGAAACCAACTTCCCTTCATGTGGAAACACTACTACTCAAAGAACGGTCGATGCAATGGCATACATGGCATAAGTCCAACTTCTCCTTAGGAGCAAGTTATAATCCAAAGGCACATCAATCACCTCTACCTCAATAGACACTGTCTTCCCTACCAACTTTATTTTGAAAGCTGGTAGGATACCATGTGGACGAAATGACCTTGCGTTGAAAGTAGTAAGTAGGGTGTTCAATGGAACTAGCTCTGGAGATCCAAGAGCCTTCCAGAAAGACAAGGATATGACACATGTGGATGCACCCTCATCGACAACTATCCTTCCAATGGTTTTTCTTCCATGGATGACATCTATCGATAAGGCCACATGATACGGCAAGAGAATTTTGACATCAGACAAATTAAATTTCGCCATGAGGCTTGATGAATCCATACTACCTAAGGTTGCCAAGAGTGCATCTCACTAGGAGGGACAATTCTGTAACACCTCTAAAGCCGACATCATGCAAGGGGTTTGGGCTAAATATTCAACTACAGAGTAATTGGCTGCAGCCCTAGCATTAGGATTGTGCAATGTTTTCTTGAAGACACCTTTTGGTATCTTGGGCATTGTTTCGGTAGGTTTTTCAATTGTGAGAGGGTTAGAAGTTTCACCTATAGACTTACCCTGCTCTGAAGCCTATGTCTCATAGTTCTTGTTCCTAGTTTGGGGTAATGTCTGGGAGTGAACCATGTTGATATAATTTGGGTCAGGGGCATTTGGGGTGCCCCTTGCTACATTTGAAGCAGAAGCAAAATTTTGCCCTTGGGGAAAAGGATCCTTTAGAACAACTGGTTGTTGGCTTTTGAGTAGCTTCTAATCTTAGTCCATAAGGGGACATTAATGGGACAGGTGATCTTCCTGGCACAACTTACATGGAAATTTCACCTTCTTATTCTCTCTTTTTTTCCCCATCAGCATTGTTTATGGGTTTTAGCTTGTTTTGGTTTCCCTCACCTTTATTCCCCTTTTTATTTTTCCCATTGGGATGTTGATTACCCTTTTGGGAGGATTGTGTAAAAACATTTGCATTCTGGGTGAGGAGGAATCCTTTTCTACCTCCATCGTAGAGTGTTATATGGACAACTCATGGAGATATTTATCCAAAGACTCCACAGTGGGAGATTTCACTGAACCAACCACACCATCGGCATGGGGTCCAGGCTTAGGTTTTTCGACACTATGTGTTGGTCTCAGTGCATCAGGGATGATTTCATATAGAATCCCAGACTGAGAATATGTCAAATCTAACTGTTGGGCCCTAAGGATAGCATCTTCCTCATTAGTTACTCTCGAAGTGGATACGTCCTTAGATATATACGGAAATAAGAACTTAAGGAACCATTCTAGTAAAAATTCAGGAGGGATACTGGCCTTAATGAGCCTCTTCCATCTTCTCCACTCTTGGATGTGATCCAAAATATGAGTGGCTTTGTCCTACCGAAAGGTGGACAATAAGTCTTTCTCGGCATCATATTGGACAGGAAGTTGGAAATGGTTAAGGAACACATTAGCTAAGTCCCAAAAACTACCAAACACAACAGAGGGCAGTTCAATGTACCACTTTGTTGCGGCATTAGTAAGAGTTCTTTGGAACAATCTCAACCAAACGGTGTCATCGTTCAGTGAGTTAGAGGAGCACCATAGGTGAAAGGTGGTGATATGAGCCCCTGGGTCTTCACCAACTTTGCCTTCAAATTTTGGGATATCTGAGGGTAGCTTGGTAGACACAGGTGGCCATGAGGCATCATGTCTCACCGAGTTATTCATTAGTTTGGAAAAATATAGAAAATTCAAAGTTGCCATGAAAGGAAGCTTGGGCCTAACCAAGGAATGAAAATTACCAGCTTGGGAAGTAGAAGGACTTTCCCCCTGGTTCCCAAATGTGAAGGCGGGGTTTCCCCTAGCTACCGGTTGTAAAGTTGTTGGACTGCTTTGGAAAGGATTCCACCCATAATACAATGGATTTTTCATATGTGGTGTAGTGTATGACGTTTGAGCTGCCCCAGTTGAAAATGGAGTTTGGAAAACAGGAGCAGGTATCCCTCCACTAAAAAGTGAAAAAGAAGAGCTCGTGAAAGGAGTCGAAATTGGAATTTGGAAACCTTGAACATAAGGGTTAGTTTTTCTGAACTACACCCCTACATATGCAAGTTTTGAACCTACATATGGAGCAAATGGGGGAATGTGCCGCCCATTCCAAGGAAAACCCTGGACAAATGAAGAGGCATTAGAGGAAATTTCAACTCAAAATGGGCCTTTTAACTTTTATTCAAATTCCATGTCATCATGTGTTAGCCAATGAAATTGCTTTGAATTTGAAATACCGTATAGGTCTTAAACACTTTTTTAATATAAATTTGGGGATAGGTATCATAAAAAAAACTACTTTTTTTGTTTGTATTTTTGACATATCTCCCTGTGTTTTTACTCAAATTTCGATCGGGAGAGCTCGTTGGATGCAGAATTAAATTCTGAATCCAACGAGTACCCACTCGGCATACTTTTGACGGACCTCGCTACCCCAAAAACAAGAAATACCTGAAAAAATGGAATGATGATGTCATCATTCCATTTTTTCAGGTATTTCTTGTTTTTGGGGTAGCGGGGTCCGTCAAAAGTATTCATTCCATTTTTTCAGGTATTTCTTATTTTTGGGGTAGAGGGGTCTGTCAAAATTATGTCAAGTGGGTACTCGTTGGATGTGGAATTTAATTCCGCATCCAACAAGCTCTCCCGATCAAAATTTGAGTAAAAACACAGGGAGATATGTCAAAAATACAAACAAAAAAGTAGTTTTTTTCTTTTCTTCCTCCAAAATTAATAAATATTATTTTATTATTTTAACTATTATTTTATTAGTTCATTTTAGGAGGCCCATTTTGATTTGAAATTTTCTCTAATGATCCAATAGGACCACTCTAAGCAGTGTGTGCAAAAGAAGTTGAAGAAGAAGGTACACTAGGGATCCTAGTGACCACCCCACCAGAAGTGTCTACTACATTTGTTGAAGTCAGTGGTTAAACCACCCAACTAGATGGAGTTAAAGGAGTATTAGGTATATTTGTTCTAGGAGCACCAACCGGGGAAGGTGGCACTCCTTTAGCCAAAACAACTGAGGTGGAGGTAGAAGGACTTTCTCCTGCACTAGACATTATTCTTCCCACAGGAACACCAATCATAGGTGAATTGAAAGGATGAACCTGGATGATCACTGGATCGTTTAGGTCACTAAGAGGTGAATTAAATTTTCTTGCAAACTCATAAGCATGCAAGTTGTCTATCTCTACTTTGGTTGTATAAACCTATTTTGTCCTAAGTTATGGTTCACATGGAACTTCACTAATTCCTACTGGTTCGAAAGAACCATCTATGTCTAATCTCTACTTTTGAGGGGGTGGTGGAGGTTCCACTATAACAAGTGGAGTAAGGTTTTTCAACCTTCTTGACCTTTTAAGAGGTTGGTCCTCCACGATTGAAAATTTGGCTTTTCACACCCTAAGGCCGGCTAAACAAAAACAAACCACAGAGCAATCACTACAAAATTTCCTAAAGTCACAACAAACACAAGGGGTATAAGATATGCTTTCTATAAGAAAACTGAGATGCAGTTACTTGGCATCCTTGAAGATGTTCTTAGGCACAAGCGGAGGAATCACCCACCTCCCTCCCACACTTTATACAAGGGTTACCTTCCAAGCCCGTCCAAGGTCAACCAGAAATAGCCTTCTGGTGTACCCATGTATGAACCCTAGATGTCAGAGAGACTATAGGATACCTCAACTGTATTGATAGTCTAGGGGGACAATCATAAGCCTGGTTCATACGCATGGGAAGGGTAGCAAATCCTAAAACTATGTCTATGACAGAATCCCCAGATGCGCAAAAACCTTGGTCTACACTTTGACAAGGAATCGGAGGGTTATCTCCTCAGTCCAAGCCTCCACATGGCCTCATGCTTAACTCCCATTTTAGAGGAGCTTCCTAGATACAATCAACATAGAAAAGGGTTTACTTATTTATTGGCCAACTATGTCTGAATTCAAACACTTGTGGAGAGTTTAAACTTCCTATTCCACAAGTATAGCCTAAGCTAGTTGGTGTATGACCCTATAAAATAAAACTTACTAATAAATTTTAAATTATATCATTCATTTTAAGGGTTGTTCTTAGTCAGAAGGTAAATGGCGTGAAAGACTGTGATATTATGGACTCGATAAGAAAAAGCAAAATGATGTATAAAGCAAATTCCAAAGCAAATTGCAACTACACTAAACCAAATTTATTTTCTTCTTTTTTTGTAAATATAAACTAATGAAATTGAAACTAAGTGTTGAGAAACTAAGACTTCTTTTTATAATTTTTGAAATTTTATTTGAAAATACTGAAAGGAAAACTACTAAGTGCAACTAAATGCAAAAGTATAAGATGTTTTTCTTCACTTTTTCAAATTCTTCAAAAACCACAATGCACCTAAATGCAAATTTTTGAGTGAGTTTGAATAATCACAACATGTACAAAGAAAAATGAAGTATAGAGGACCCACAATAACCAACTTCAACCAAACAGGAAGAAAACCTGGTGAAAAATCCGACTTGGGAAAAACTAATGAATAAAATCCACTAGATTTACTATAGAAGAAGTCGCAAACTGATACTACACACAACAACACAGAGTATAAGGTATCTAAAGCCTTGATCACTGACTTAGACACACAGCACCAGAATCATAGACCAAGCAAGAGGGCCAACTTCAAATCACTAAATGAAAGAAGATTCAAACAAAGAAAACTCAAAGGCTTGACAATAAGAAAAAAGTATGGCATGCAGGACTTTAGACTTACATATTTATGCCAACCAACAGAAGATCCCTAAGCAGACAAAAATCAACCAAGACGGGGACAAGAAAACCCTAACAAAATTTTTATGCTTCTATAGTATATGCGCGACTGTCTTATAGAGCAACCCGCGTACCATATGCGACTGTCTTATAGAGCAACCCGCATATACAAGTTTCTATACGCGACTGTGTATAACAGCAACTCACATATACAACAACAACAAAAATTCAAAGAAAAAAAGTAAAGGTATCTCGACACACTATACTGTAATTCAAAGGCAAGATAAAAAGACCACACTCAAAATCAGAGCAAAGACTGGTAAATCACCTACAGGATGAACCCACAGCAGGATGGACTCCCCAGTGGAGTCACCAATTCTATTGTTAATGATATTTCACCCTTGTAACCTGGGGTCTGGGGTTACCAACTTACTACTAACTTGCAGAAAAACAAATTTTTATAAAGAATGGAAAGAGAATAGGAAAAAAATATTGACTTACCCGATTAACGATGGTTGGTCCAAGCTTGATCTTCTCTCGCTTCACTTCTTTCCAAATATTCTAGGGATGCACCTCTCCACCTGCAAAGAGAAAATCCTTAAATTAATATCTCATGCGTATATATATTAGAGGTTAGATGAAAAGCATATAGATAATATGATCAAACATATTCATTAAACCAATATAAATGAAATAGACACAATACAATATTGGAAGAATAATTCTCTTTATTAACAATTGGTGAATAAGATAAGAATACAACCCAACTTCTGACACAAGGACTCCTCTGCAACCAAAGGACTCTGATTTCTGTTGCTCCAAGATTCTAAAGATATACCACCAACATAACTTTTCTCTCCAAATTGATTGATTAGCCCCCACCCCAAGGCCTCTATTTATACTTTGGGAAATAGAGTGGTTTCGAAGGTTGGGATGGTTGAGATGGTTGGGATAGTTATGGATTATAACCCAATTAATCTAATCTGATCTTGATTTATATTTTTTAATGTCGAATTAAGGTATACACAGGTATTAATATAGGAAACTAGCGTATGATATGCATGTTTCTTAAAGGGAAATAACATATGCAAGTATACGCGGGTTGCAATGCAAATACTCGCATATGACACACGAGTTGCAATGCATATAGTCGCGTATGCAACCCAAAAAACATAATAAAAATATATAAGGCTGGTTTGAGGATAATGCCTCAAAGGTCATGACCATCTATAATGTTTTGGCCACTTCAGTCCAAATTTTTCCTTTTGTGTACCAACATGAGGAATGTCATCACTCAGACAGAGAAGTGCCATTTTGGCTGATAACAGTGCTTTTACACGTAGTAGGAGAGAAATCCCCAGTACAATTTTGGTGACTCCGTTGTCTCAATCCCTTTGGATATTTGTTTTCAAAGGTGTTTCTACTAGTTTTTTTTACTTAGGTACCTTCAATCGTCACATATATAACCCTTTTGTAGAAAATACAAACCAGTCCTATCATAGTGCATGTCCCCCGGCCCACGTTGGCAGTTTTTTCTTAAAAAACCCTTAGTTACAGCCAGATCGCACATTTTTTCTCAATAAGCATGACCTAGGTCATTCCTTCTACCCTGATAAGTGCAATCTAGACCAAAAATCCATATTGCACTTGTCTACTAGGATTCCAAAGCAATCTTAGTCGCTACTGTGACCCAGTTTTGTGCGACCTATTGCGGAGAAACCCCTATTTTGTGCGACATGATTCTTTTTACTGATGTTTTTGTCTTGTTCGTTATTTTTTTACAATTCTTTGTGACCTTGATTGCACCTATTCCGTATACCGGTGTGACCTGTAGTTTTTTTAGTCCTTTTTCAATGTTTGAGACCCTTTTCCATACCCCTTGTCTATGTTCTACCCCTTTCCCTATTGTTTCCTTCCATATTTGATCCCTTACATCCACCTGGTTTGTTTTGTGGTCCTATTTTCCTTGTATGTGAGACCCCTTAGCCGAGATTCATAGTTCAGACCCCCTCTTAGTTTCCTACAACCTGTTAAGTTCCTTATGAGCATTTAATTGTGTACATTTTATTTTCTAGAAGAATTACTTCTTTTGAAAAATATTTATAGTTATTTATTTTTTTTCTTATGTTTATTGGTCATGATATTATTGGGGTTTATACATTACACTTTGCTTGTGCACATTGCTCACACCCTAAAGTAAAACGCTTGGTTCATGACCCCAAGCTGAGCCTAAAATTTAACTTTACTCAACCAACATTGTAACCTCATCTAAGGACCGAAGCAATATTGTAGTTAAGTTAGGACACTAGGGATAGGCATCCAAATATCATCCCTTTGTCACTTACATCTAATAGATATATGTTTTCAACTAGCGTAGCACAATCCTCTATTACTTGTTTACATGG
The DNA here is from genome assembly GCA_001517045.1 of Pseudotsuga menziesii. Taxonomy (NCBI): domain Eukaryota; kingdom Viridiplantae; phylum Streptophyta; class Pinopsida; order Pinales; family Pinaceae; genus Pseudotsuga; species Pseudotsuga menziesii. Next base: position 212,414 of record LPNX010348512.1, read on the forward strand.
TCGCGACCAGTCTATCGAAGGGCCCCACCACTCTGCGGGAGTAATCCACAATGAAGGGGTTCTGGAAGTCAGGGTGGAATATTGCACTCCATTCTGTACTAAAGGATAACCCTTCATAGTCCTCCTCATGCATTTCGAGGACCATATCAGGTGAAGAGGACCAAAGGGATGAAGTGCCAGGAAAAAAATCTAAATGTATCATGAACAAGGTATCCTAGTTTTCGGTCTATTTAGGGCTCTTGTACCTGAGGTCCCTCTCAGTAGTGGGATTATCTTATCATGTTGTCCTTCCATTTCATATTGTTTGATTGTGGATTTCATCACCCAGATAAGGATACAATTTGTGAGGGGATTCCATCTTGTAGCTAGGATTTTTCTTGCACTTATACCCCATCAGTTAGTGCATCATTTTATTTATAGGTAGTGTTTCTTATTATCTTTTTGTTCACTTTTTTGTAGACTCACCTGTTGTAACAACCTGTAGCAGTTTAGTTTTAGATCTTGTCTTTTTTCCTATGAGCTACCATTTCTCAGCTCTCCTTCTACACACACAGCTATATTTGGATTTTTGAGCTTGAATTTGACACTCTTGATCCTCCATTCATTACACATCACACCATCACGGCATCATTTCTCCACCACGCTACTTGCGTAGACTTAGGGGAAATACCCCTCAATTCAGTTCCTTGAATCACCTCCATCAGATCCATATTTGACGTCATTCACCACCTTTAGAGCCATACACTTCATCTGATTCTGATTTGGATTCCTATCAATTTGAACCTCCCTTGTTTATAGCCCCATTGTTGGTGCACCTTCTAACCCCTTTCAAGGGGTGACAATTTATAATGGACTCATGGCCTCTCATGACCCTCTCCACCCGTCGTATCAGGTATCCCTTCTATCGGACCCATAGGTCCTACTCCAAGTGGGCCCCTCACCACTACACACATTGTTGCTGGTATGCTACCCACTAGCGGTGACCCCACTCCATCCACCGTGGTTAATACTATACCTTCCTTTGTACATAGGGGCATTGTCCCTTCTACTACCATTCTAGATATTTACACCAACTAGTGACTACTCCTACTATGAAAATTTTGGCATACCAACCCCCATTTACACGCAAAAACTACATTCCTATTGATCCCAACACCATTATTGTCCCTCCTCGATCTATTTCATGTCCTAGTCTACCATTTATCGCTAGTCTCCACATGCATGATTTGGAATGGTTGAAGAATCACCCCATCCATCATGACCCATTGTGGCCTCCCATGCCTACCAAACTCCCATCGGATATCCCTAAGTTTGAGGGAAAGGCGGGAGAAGACCCCAAAAAACACATTATGTCATTCCACTTAGGGTGCTCCTCTAATATCATAGTGGATAATTCTATATTATTGCGGCTTACAGCGCACACACACTAGTGTTGTAGCCAAATGGTACATCGAATTGGACCATGCCACTTATCCATAATTTTCCTTGTTAACATCAATGTTTCTCCAGTACTTCTAGCTACCCATCCATTACGATGAGGGCATGAAAAATCTATTATCCTATCGACAAAACACTTCTACCCATATCATGGATCATTTCCATGAATTGTGTCATTGTTGTAGCTTGTGTAAAATCCAGTTAGATGATAGGATTTTCCTAGATTGGTTTCTCAAAACCTTACTCGCCCCATCACCAAGGACATTGCATATGAGCACCCACAAACTAAGGAGGAAGCCATCCTCAAGGCACAACAGTTCGATATTATCTACGCTCAATTGAGTTATATGTATACCATCATTCATTGGCTCTATTACTCAGCATATTCACCTATACACGGCCTCTCCTATGATGCCACCTCATTCTGGTAGCACCCCTGGTGTTTCCGAACTAAGATACGCCCCTGATTTTTCATGCATGGCAACTCAGTCTGGAGCCACACCTTCATATGTGTCACTCGCTCAAGTTCCTCACATTCATGGACCAAATTTCTTGGCACCTATGTGCAATGGCCAGAGTGTAGGATTTTCATCCCCTCTAAATTTCCATGCCTACTACCCACCACCTGTGCAACCCACACCTATTTTGGCCTTGACTCCTGTTTTTTTCCAAATAAAAATCTATGCTTTGTGGAACTTTCCTAATCAACCTACCCCCAATAACCAACAAGGGAAGGGAAGACAACAAAGAGACAGGAATCGAGGAAATGACCAACCTCAAGGAGGTGGCCAAAAACCCAACCTTTTGAATAATAATGGAGCCAATACACCTACACAGAATCCCTAGCATCCACCTAGACCTAGGAATAACCCTCAGTTGTAGATGAACCATTCGTGCACCATTTGTGACACTTGCATCCATTATACACATCAGTGCCCCCATATGAATCGTGTCTACCAATTGTTACAAAATGACAATCAGTGTGACCCTAATGCGGATACTCTAGCACATCCAAACCTAGAACCAGAAGGTCCTCTGCCTATGCTATTGCAAAACATGTTACGAAATCAAGGAATGGTTGCAACCCAGCCCTTGGTACCACAAAATACTGCAACCACTGCTTCCAACGCACCCATTGATTCTGGTGTCCATCACCTCTTGAAATTGTCATCTGATGTCAACTTATAGACTCAACGAAACCAATATGGATCCACCGCAGAAATCGTTAATCCCTCCATGGCATATACCTCTATAGCTCAGGATATGTCCTTACATTTTTCGAGACCCCCACAGACGGTACTTTCAAAGTACCATGGTTTCCTTTACATCACGTCGTGAACAATCCCACTACCAGAGTCACTCTTAACTATAGTATAGTCGATGACTTACCCTAGTCTCCCTCTGCCACGTCCACTCTGGAAGTCCTCTGAACTTGTCCTTCGTAATGCAAATATTTACTCTCCACATTAGGTGTCGTCTATCCCTCTGATTCCAAGTTGATCAATTTCAATTTGGATCAAGGAGAACCATGAATGTCATCATCTATCACCTTCCAAGTTTCGGTCACGATTCATAATTTAGTCATTAATTGATGAAGGATCGATGAGGGGGCATCCACCTATGTTATTTCAACCTTTATTTGGCAGAAGCTTGGATCCCCAACCCTTCAACCTTCCACCACTGCCCTTATAGCTTATGATGGTTGTGTTTCTCAACCACAAGGAACTCTCATGAATGTACCTGTTGAGTTAGCTGGAAAAACCATGTTGATTGACGTTGAGGTTGTCAATGCCCAACTCGATTACAACCTCCTCCTTGGATGTAGTTATATGTATGCAATGTGAGTTGTTTCCTCTACCATCTTTCGACTCTTTATTTTCCCTCGTGATGGGAAGATCATGACCATTGACCAACTAAAGTATTATGATCCTAAAGGACCGTCCACTCTGGAGCATGTCCACCCTATGATCGACACTACCATCAAAAGTGTATCCATCCCTTCTTTATATGTTTTTGACTCGGGCCTTTTTATAAAACACTCCTTTGGCAGACACCATTTTATCCCACCCACCCCACGGGGGCATAGCTTAGTGAAACCATGCCATAGCACCTTCATTTGTGGAATATGAAATAATACCCCTAATTTCAATAAATATTGGAAAATTCCTCCCAAAATCATTTTTTTAACCCCCTCCCAATATGCCTTCCCAAATTAAAAAACCCCCTATTTTTACTATATATTGTATTTATCCATTTTTTCATTTACATTTTTTATACCCCTTTATATATCTACCTAGTATATTGACATGATACCCCTCTTATGACCCCACATGCATTCTACAATGCACCTTGCTTCTTTCGATGTATATTGTGGATGCACATTACTTCACCCACAATGCAATTAGTCAACCACATATCATTATGATTTGCGGTATCTAATGGTATAATGAAGAGATGGTATTATGATTTACTTCACGATATTGACCTTCACACATGTCTCCACCTGTCGGCTACTCTCCTCTACCCATGTGTCTTCCTACCGGCTACTCCTCTACCCACGCGTCTCCGCCTACTGACTGCTCCTCGGCATTTTCTCTCCACCATTATCAATGTTCTCTTCTCGGTATCTTCATGGGTTTATCCTCACAGTTTTACCTCTATGTGATTGCTTGCAGGTTTACCATCAAGATTTCTATCTACAGTTTATATCAATGTGAGTTCTTATGGGTTTTACCTCTGTGTGTGGGGTTAATTTCCCTGAGTGACTGTGAGGTTACCTTTCAAATGTGGACTGTGGGTTTCTCAACGTGACTGTCAGAGAGTATGACTAAGTGTTTCTTGTGCTAAGTGACTGTGTGTCCTTAGCATGACTGTTATGGGTATGAATGACTTACTTAAGCCTGTGCTTTTGATTGAAACCTCTCTTTCTATTGACTAAGAGTCTGATACATGTTTCTCTCTGCTTTAACCCTCTCTCTCAAGGTACGTATATGGTTTACCCTGTTTGACTTGTCCCTTCGATGACAAGATCAAACTCAGAAATATTTTAGTATAAGGAGGATCCAATAAGGGTTATAATTTGTTAATATTGTATCTATTATTTTTGTACATGACATTTGGTGAAACATCTCAATGAAAAACTTCAATGCAATGAACAGGAGAGTGTTAAAATTAACGCAGTGACCAGCAGAGCGTTAAGTTGAAAGATATGAAAATTATGTTCTTGCTTTATTACAGTTTAAAGTTTTATTAGCAGCATTATTCTGAATCTGAATTTATATGTCCATGCACTTATGTTCATTACTTTTATTAAAACGTCACTAACCCTTAAATTTAAACAATGTGATATGTAAAAAACATCCATGTTAATATCAGGCTCAACTAACTTGCCAACTGCCCTTCGGAGTACTTTGTGTAAGATGTACATATCTCATAATTCATTAGAACACCATTAAAATGCCATCTTGAATATTTACAGATTTGTGTTGGTGTTATTCATTGTTCACCCATTTCTTCATATAATTCTTGCCTTGTGCAACAATCTGCAGAAAATAGATGTATCGTGTAAGCAAAAACATAGATATCCTCAGGGTGTTTTTCAATTGCTCCATAGCATGACAATGAAATTCATGTGACAACAACAACAATATAATAAACGCTTTGCTTCTCATATCCTGAAACAAGTTATCATTGGTTTATAAGACAGTTGAGAAAAGGTGAAAAATGGATAGGATTTCTTGTTCCAAAGTTGGTTTGGTCAAGTTTCATCCATTAGATTCTAATGTTTTCAAAAACTGTAGTAAGGAAATACATGGGTTATATAGAGAACGATATGAGAAATTTCTAACACGCTTATTTCCATTATGATTGTTATTCAATCACCACATCAAAGACCAATGTAACTAAAACTGATATCAAGAAACGTTATATAAGAAAATTACAATCATCTTTGAGTAGTATGTTCTTTGAAACTGCCACCATTCAGATTCAGGTAATGCTTTTATCTACCTTGGAAAAAGAGACAGGAGAGATTATATAGAACCTGGAAAGGCTATGGAACAGTTTCAACAGTACATATCACCACCAAACCACATCTATATGATGTTGAGAAAGATAAAAAATGAAACTAGCAGTGTAACCTTTGTTAAAAACCTATTATATAAATGTAATTCCAAACAACATCCTAAAAAGGTGAAGCAATAACATGGAGTAAAAAGTTGCAAACCTTTTCTAAAATTCTGGTAACATCAGTCAAGTAGTCTCTGGATATTGTTATTCCTTCTCTTCAGCCATAGAATATCCAACAAATGCCTAAAAGGGAAGAAATCGTATACACCATAACAATGTCCTCAAATCTCAAACTTTCAACAAATATCTCTCTATAACCTCAAGCTAAAGTTGAAGTATAATATATGTGCATATTCCATTAAGAAGTTCATCAAAGCACAATACTTTTATGTTCTCTATAAAAAATACTTTCCTGCAATATCAACATTTTTACATCTTACTTCCCACCTGCTCAATATATCGCAGCTCATAAACTCATGTGTTATCACTTGATTGAGAAAATATGTTCCTGCTCAGCACAAAGAATGATATTATTCTTGAATTTTGAGCTTGCTATTTGCAGCAAATATAAAAAACCTTATGGAGCGTAGCATAGAAGAAGAGGATTGCAAACACATTTAACATCAATAGTATCCATGGACCACAAAAACTTGTAATATTCATGCAGTGAAATGCCAAGTCTAATGATATCATGTCTTCAGTTTTATTGGGGGACCCATGGTCCCAACTTCAGATTTACACTTAATTCCTAAGAAATTCTCAACCTACAAAGAGAACAACAATTGTATCAAAATATCTGCAACACTACAAGATACTAAGACATCATATAATGTACTAGATAATTTTGCTAAATAAAGTTCATCTAAACAGAGAACAAGAAAATTATATTGAGTTCAAAGCTATCAACCTTCCTATCACCAAGCATTGGAGTCAAGCTTCCTGGAACCTCTTTCTCGACGGTAGAAAAGCCACTTCGTGGGTCACTTGTTTTCCTACAGCAGTTAAAGACATGGAAAAAGTAGTTGATTATTATAAACATATATCAGTGAGATAATGCCCAAATTAAAAGTATACACGCTTGAACTACACAGAATATAAGCATACCCTAGTTTAATTTGGTCCACTAAGAACAATATAAGGAGTATGGAGCTTGGCATGAATTTCATGCATTTTTTCCATGGACAGCAAAGGGGCGTCCACAGTATTCATTTGCTTAAGCTTCAATTCCCCCTGATACTGTTTCATACATTTTTATTGTTTCATTTTTCCAAGGCCTTTTCCATGGAACGTATGTGATAGTTTCTGAAAATCTTCCTTAGCTATTCCTTAGGTGTCATCTACAAATATATATTGACAGCAAATAATTTTTTGATTTCTCTGAACAAACATTAATGAATCAAACTGGGAGGTTAGCATGCCTAAAGCATAAGACAATTGAAATATCAAGAAAAGAATATTACAATACGTCCAAACTCATCTAAACGATCAAATTGTATCTCTTTTGGTCCTTCAATATCTCGTACTCCAACAAGTTTTCTATTTTTGTTATCCATATTTCTTCCACCCCATTCCACAGACTCTTTCAATGATCCCCTTTCCTTCAACAATTGCAAGGCCCCCGCCAAACCCTTTCCAACAGAAGCTTCTTTAATTATATCATCTGTCGCCACTTCCTCGTCTTCTTCTGTGTTTAGATCACTAGGATCTATATCCATTTTTTCACCTCTATCCACCCGCCTATGGATTCTGCAACATCATCTTATTTGACAGGATCTAGACCCTCATCATCCTCTTTAAAGACATCTTCAATTACAGGTTTATGAGTGTCTAGTTCAACATGAACAAAATTAGAATTATAAAACAATGAGATAGTACAAAGCAATATCATATAGAAATCAAAGACCTATTATAACTGTAATGACTACAATAGAACTCCTTACAAAATGAAATTTAAGGATCCACTATCATTATTTCTAAAATCCTTTCGTTATCCAAACACCTTCATCAAGTTATAAAGTGCACACAAATTCCTCCATCTCTGTAAATACAAATTTATTTTCCTCCACATCACTTGATGATTGGCTTTGACCATTTTCTTTTGCCTGAGTTGCAGCTACTGCTAACCGAGCTATTGCCTAGGTGCCAGACCCGCTACTACTTTCTGCTTGCTTTCTCAATGCCTCTTTCCTGGTATTCGCTAATGACTTGTAAATATTTTCATCCTCCCCACCAAATACAGCGTCTCCATATTCATTTACCTGCATTGCATCTGATGACTTCTCATCTCGAAGCCCTCTAGAAGGTGTCTGGAAGGCTCTACTACTTTCTTATATGCATTTTAATATGCACTTTTCCTGAGTTCAGCTTCTGCCTTTTCTACATTTTCCCTAGAAACCTGTCTTTATGTATCATCCCTAGAACCAAGGTCCCCAGCACCCAATCTAGAAGCAATTGCTTCTACTTCAAGCGCATCAACGTCTAGCGTATCCTTCTTCTGTAACTTTATCTTCTTCTTAGTTTTCTTAAATTTAAGTATTTCCTCTTGATTATAATAATCAGAAATAATTGATCCTGGTTGAGCCAGTAACTATTCGGTTTGATTAGTCATAGTTGTGCCTTGTAGCCTCTTGCGTATCTGAAGAGACAGAGAATATTACACAAACATAAAATATAACATCGGTATTCTACATATCTGGAGAGAAAAAATTACACAAACATAAAAGGTGATATCAACATTCAACTACACAAATATCCTCCCTAAACTAGTGTGCTTGCATTCTTAAAATATAATAAAATATAACTACAAGCTAGATCTAATCCTTCCAAAAGCCTAAAAGAAGCCTTCAAAAACCCTAAAAAAAAGGTACCTCCAAGCCTTCAAAAGCCCTAAAAACAAGGTACCTCCAAGCCTTCAAAAACCCTAAAACAAGGTACCTCTAAGCCTAATAGAAACTCATGTATCAAACATAAAAGGCATAATATGATAAAACGCTTATGAAGAGCTATCAATCATCTGTTGTGCAACATACACATATCAACCTGTTTATTTTGGTGAGGGGCATGGTGAAATGAATATGCTTGATTTGAGGTTGACGTGTTTTCCAAATTCAAGAACAAATGGTTCTTGCTACTGATATAATCCATAGAAGCACTTAGATTTCCTAAAATTGCCTTTTGATGCACATGTTTGTCCTCAAATTTAGCCCAAAATTATATCAACAGTTGATTAGTGTTACGGAGAGAAATTCCTATGGCTTGGGGTACCACAACAGACAACTAGACTCCAGAAATCAATCTTTCCCAATATGCAATAGAAATAAAATTTCTAACACTAAAGGATCGAACCTCGTACCTTATTCCGGACGGTTGAAGTAGATCCCCGTTGAGCTTTCCAATCTTCAGCTTGAATTGATATAATACTTCCACAACAATAAGTAAATAATACAAGCATACTATATATCATGGTGTTAGATCTATTCTAGCATATATAATCAATAATGTAAAAGCATTTGACATATTCCAATGGATACAATATTCATTCAAATACACATTACTAGACAGGAAAAGATATTTCTATTAATATAAATCAGAGATTACAAGTGACAACCTCTGACGGCAAGTCTGCGAACCGGAGAAACTGAATCCCCCACTTGGGCCTCCACCACCTCAATCCTCCATCACTCAGATAGCAAGCTCACTAGCAAAAGGCAAGCTTGGGAAGAACACAACAGTGCTCCAAGGGACAAAGGGATGCAGACTCAAGCATAAGTTCTGGCAACAATGGACTATAGTTTCTTTACTCTCAATTCTCTCTTATCTCTATATGCCTTCAATGTACCAAGGGGTTCCTTATATAGCTTCACAAGGAATAATGAAGGGTCGAATCCGAGCGATCTCAAGGCATATGGAAGGCCAGGAGTCAAATGAGTCGGATCCAAGTCAAGGAAAACTCCAAAAGGATTTGGATTATGCACACATCCCGATGTACACAACTATAGGGGTCATATCCGCGTATGTACATGATTATCGAGGTAAAATCCGTGTATATCACTTTTCTTATGTTTTTAGGGATGATCAAGGACACATCAAAAGACAAAAAGTAGTCCATAGGGGCTAATGAGTCTGCAGCGGGACAGGGGAAGGCCATACAATGTGTGATTCACCTAGTGTGGTGAAATCCGCTATAACAATTAGGGGGTCATATAGGGCTGAGAATTGCTTTTAGGGCCTAGTATGTGCCCAAAAACATGGATTTATTTCCTTCTTATAAAATAAGTTGTTGTGTGTATCATTTGCTTCTAATTAAATAGTGCATGCATGAGTCCAAGAGATTGAATATATTGTTCTTGTTCTTGGCTATAAAAATTTAATTGTGTTGGAATATTGTTGTCTGGAGATGAGGTTGGGAAACCCATAATTGGGTATTGTAGCTGGGCCAGAGATACCAGTTACAGTGATTTGGGTTTGAACTTCACATCCTTGTAGTGAAAGCAAGAAGGATGTCCATATTTGTGAGTGAATTTTGGGATTAAGAGTGCCCCACTGCCTCAAGAATAGTAAGTAGGTATTTCAGCATGTATGCTACAATTTGGTATTAGAACCTATAAGACTTCTGCATCAGGAACTGACACTGAAAATTGAAGTATAGAAGTTCTCGTCTCCTCAAAACAATAAAGAGCAACCCAATTACACCACAACTTTTTGTAAGATTTGAAGAGGAAGACGGGTTTTAGAAAAGGTGCCCAATTTTGTGGGGTTTGCAAAGTAAAGAAATTTTCTAACAAATACAATGGAGATTTCTTAACTGTACACCAGACCTCTCTAAGAATTGCCCTTTATTGCTATAGAAGTTGACATGATAGCATCATCCACACTCTAGTACTAACATCATCGAGAGTTTCACAGTCATGCTTTATGGGTCCTATTTGGATTTTGGTTTTATCTATGCGATGTTCATGATAATTACAAGTCATACTACTACAGTGGCATATCACATGATTTGTATTGCATTCCACATTAATTCTCACAAAATTTCCTTCCTTGAGCTTTCTAAGCTTATACAGGAATCTAACTTCTTAAAATGCAGTTAGAGGTATAGGGTTCTATCTAGAGAGATTATATTTGTAGTTATTCAATACCTATATGTTTCTACTATACAAATAGACATAATGAGAAGGATTTCTACAGTGCTACACTATCCATTGCAGATAAAGTTACAAAAGGCAGACTCCAGGATATTGAAGATGAATGAACTCAAAATGGAAAGAAAGAATGTCTTTCAAGTCCTGATATTCAAGAAGTATGGTAACTAAATGAATTCTAATGGATAATTCCACCTTTTTCAGGACTGGAATAACTAATGGTTGTAGTGTGATCTGTCAAAAGGAGGATAAAGTTAAACAGTATTTGGGGGATGCAGAGTAGTCTACGATGATGCAATTTTCAGAATATGGAACCCTTTTTGTTGGGCCTCTTATTTGGAAAGGAGATATTTTGGGAGATATGTGGATGAACAGACAAGGTAGAAGGATTCTGAAATGCTATCATATTAATAGAAATTTATTTGGAGTATGTAGGGCCACTTTTAATCTCAATTCAGTGACACTAATTTTATCTAGGATGAAACGTTATAGGAAATATCTACATTTCCTAGAGATTGATGCTAAAACAGACATGTTGGCGATTCTCACTTGCTTTAGGAGAGGGTATCTTCCTGGATGCCCTTTCTGATGCAGTTTTACTATTTTAAACTTTTAGTGTACTATAATATGCATACTTTTAAAAAATATTAAAAAACACAAGTCACAATGCTATTACCTTAAAACGTGTGCCAATAGAGGAGAATTTGGATGATTTTGAAGATTCTTCTGGCGGAGGAGGAAATAAAGATGTAATAAAGGCACATGGTGAAGCATTCAACAGAGCTTGATGCTCTATAACAACAAATTCCTTGTTATTCTCAATGAACAGATCTTCCAGACATGTAACCTGCACGACAGATAAAATTCAAAGTATGAGCATTTGCAAGAACCTAGAAAGCACTGATTAAGTTATATAACTTCAGGTAAAAAAATAAAAATAAAAACTCTTACATCACCAGCATAGTGATTGATTGTGAATTCAGTGCGATCCAATTTTGGCTTCGAGAAATGCTTGTGGGTTTTGTAGGTTTGGTACATCTTTTGATCAAATGTTTCATGTGTTGATTTTGGAAACATACTGCACGGTCAAGCAATACAGACAATTTAGGGGCATTGTAACTTTTGGTCTCAGAATTTAAATTCTCATTTGAGTGAAATTCCATATATCTTATTTGTACCCCATTCAATATTACTAGTATAATTGCAACACTAAGGATGTTTCTATGGAAATCTGCATCTTGGAATATATATGACAGTTAAATTGAACTTAGTGTTTAACCATAACCTCCAAATAACTAAACAAGTGGTTGTAATTGTGTCAAAGAATTAATACAATAAATTCTACTACAGTGAGATCAAAAGAACAAATATAGACATAATACAATCATACCAAGCTTCATCTAGAAGTGCAATAATTCCCCCATGTTTCTACAAAACCATGTACAACTCCTTTAATCAGTCCATCATGGCTGATATCCAATTCAATTTCCAAAGAATATAAAATAAAACATTGAAAGAAGACCAAAAGATACACCCAAATTTCTTCGTTGCACTATAAAGGAACAATACATCTAAATTTTTATCTCAAGGACCCATTTCCATGGTCAATATATAAAATTTGTTTTTCCTCTTTTAATGCAGAACATTAATGAAGTCAGTCCAATTTTAGCATAACAACAAAGAATATAACTGAAAGGATAAATAGTGGAAACCTTCTCCATAAGATCCAACACGACTTGATTATCCACAAAATCTATGTTACTCCAATTGATACCTTCCCTTATGTATTCTTCCTGCTCCATCTTAAATACATGTTGCATCACTGTGGAAATTGAACCAGGTGATAGATTAATTTTACTCACAACAATTAACAATTGATCATGCAAAATCACTCACAAAGAGACTGAAAATTGGAGCTGAACACTAAACTGTATTAAATCAGTGTACAATAGCCAACCTTGTAATAACATAGGTTGCTGAATAAATAAAATACATCAGGGATTCGAATGCATGAGGAGCAATTCGAATCTAGCATAAAGCAGGCTTACTAAAAATAAGCAAATCCCCCATAGGTGTAAAAGGCTGATCCCAAATCTGTCATGGAGCTCACAAATTAGCAAAAAGGATTAGGAAAGCTAAAGAGTGGTGGAATGGTAGCTCATACATGCTTTTTCATGGAGAAAAGAGTGGAGGATGAAGAGGACAAAAAACTAGTTCACCTCACCTAGTCTATCTTTTCTATTTGCCTTAAAACACTGAAAAAGCAGGGAATAAAGCAGAAAAAGCAGAAGGGCACCTAGGAGGCCAGGAATAAAGCAAATTTGATTCCTTGGGATTTCCCATGTGCTACATGAGTCAAATGAAGCAATTTTGACCACTATGGATAGGTAACAGACAACTTGCACAAGGTGGGACACATGAACTAGGCTAATAAGACAGAAATAATTAAATTAATGTCTAAATGCGTAAACTATGGGTTGATTATTCTAACACCCCCCCTTAAGCCTGAATTATGAGTAATATATCAGAAAATTATAGGGCCTAGCAACAAGGCTTAGTCACCCTTTACATACTGCATGTCCATTTAAACAAGGAAAGAGGCAAAACCAACTTGGGAAAATCCTCCCTTAAACATGGACTGTAAAACAAAATTATAGAATCTTGTCTTCACTCATGCTTTACAGCATGATCAACAATCCCCAGCAGTGATTTGATATTGCTGAAGGTCTTCTCACAAAATGCTTTGGTGAAGATATCAGCTACTTGTTCTGAAGATGAACAGAAGAGTAGGTGAATGGTGCCATCATGCACAAGTTCTCTGATGTAGTGCATATGGATCTCAATGTGTCTGGTTCTTTGCTTCTGAACTGGATATTTGCAGATTTTAATGGTACTCTGGTTATCATAGTAGATGGTAGTTGAGTACTCTGGTTCGAAGCCACACTCTCCAAGTAAACCCTGCAACCATAAACATTGAGTTGTTGCATTAACAACTCCTCTGTACTCTGCTTCTGTAGATGAGAGTGCAATGGCACTCTGTTTCTTGCTTGACCAGTTGATTAGCCCTTCTGCAAGCATGAACACATATTCTAATGTGGACTTTCTTTCTATGCTATCACCTTCCCAATCACTATCAGTAAATCCAATCAAATCAAGATCAGTTTTTGCTTTATAGAAGATCCCATGTGTCCTTGTTCCCTGAACAAAGTTAAGGATCCTTTTGGCTGTTTTCCAATGGATCTCTTGAGGCTGATCCGTGAATCTAGAAGCCACACTTACTGCATAACAAATATCAGGTCTAGTATGTGTCAAATACAACAAACATCCAATCAATTTCCTATACAGTGTATTGTTTACCATAGGTGAAGAATCAGCTTCTTCCAGCTTCACTCCTGAAAGGAAAGGAGTTTTGCTTGCTTTGCAATCCTTCATTCTGAATTTTTTCAGCAAGTCCAAGGCATATTTGGACTGGTGCACCTTGATTCCAGATTTGGTTTGAGCAATCTCAAGCCCCAAAAATTGACTTAAGAGCCCCAAATCTGTCATGGAGAAGGCTTGGTTCATAGCTCCTTTTAAGGAAGCAATCTCAGCCTGTGAGCTTCCTGTAATGAGGAGGTCATCAACATATAACACAATGATCATTAATGAACCATTAACTACTTCAAATATACATTTGGATCTGATTTGCACCGAACAAAATTCAGTGATAGCAAGAAGCTATCGATCTTGGCATACCAAGCCCTGGGGGCTTGCTTGAGCCCATACAATGACTTTATCAACTTGCACACAAGAGAAGGGTTAGTAGCAAAACCTTGAGGCTGCTGCATATATATCTCCTCAATGAGATATCCATTTAGGAAGGCACATTTTACATCTATGTGATGTACCTCCCATTGCCTTGAGGCTGCAATGGCTAGAGCTAGCCTGATGGAATCCATCTTTGCCACTGGGGAAAAAATATCATTGTAATCTATGCCATGAACTTGTGATTAGCCCTTGGATACCAATATGTCCTTGTAATTCAGTGGTGAACCATCAGCAGCAAATTTTGTCTTATAGACCCACTTACACTGTACTAGTTTTCTCCCTGGGGGAAGATCCACTAGCTCCCATGTGTTGCTCTTATGGAGTGAGTTGAACTCCTCCTTCATGGTCGTTTTCCATCTTGGATCTCCTGCTACTTCTTCATATGTTTGAGGATCAGACTCCACCATCAAATAGCATTTTTCAGCAAACATAGGATCCTTCATGCACAGACCACTCTCAAACTGAGATCTAGTCCTCCTTGGGTCATTGGGATCCCCAGCTAGCTCTCCTGCTGCATGTAGTGTCTTGGCTGCCCATTTTGGCCTTGTAGGGATGTTAGGGTCTGCAATAAACTCATATCCATCAGAAAAATCAGAATCAGCATGTTCAACAAACTCTTTACTTACTTCTTGAGGTTCAGGTGGTGAAGAGGCTTCACCAACTTCCACTGCTGCAAGGGTTTCTTCTTCAAACTGAACACACCTTTCGATGAAGGCTTTACTTGTGCTAAAATTTATCAACTTGTACCCTTTTGAATCTTCAGATTATCCAACAAAAAGACACTCTTGGCTTTGGGGCTGCAAAGCCTTCCTCTTCTCTGTTGGAATTCTAGCCCAAGCCTTTGAGCCAAAAATCCTGAAATGGGTCACATCTGGCTTGTGCCCACTCCATGCTTCGAAGGGAGTCATGGCATCAAGCTGTTTGTGAGGCACCCTATTCTGAATATAGGCTGCACAGTTGATAGCTTTGGCCCAGTACTTTGGTGGCAAAGTTTTGGCCTCCATCATGCATGTTGCCATCTCCTTCAGTGATCTGTTCTTCCTCTCAGCAACACCATTTTTCTGTGGTGTGTAAGGGATAGAATGCTGCATCTGAATACCTGCATCTGCACAATAATTAATAAACTCAGACTTGACATACTCACCACCATTTTCAGATCTTAGGGCCTTGAGTTTCCTTCCAGACTGGTTTTCAACCAAAGCCTTAAAGACTTTGAATAGGCCAAAAAATTCAGACTTGTGTTTCAGGAAGTGAACCCAGCAATACCTGGAAAAGTCATCAATGAAATTAAATGCATATTTGGCCTGACTCATGGACATATGAGGGAATGGGCCAGCAACATCACTGTGGATCAGCTCGAGGGGTGAAGAGGTTCTCTCATGACTAGCTCTCTCAAATTTGTGCTCTAGGTGTTTTCCTAGGATACAACCGTGGCAGACTCCTTTGGAAAATTTTATCTTGGGAAACCCTATGACCATCTCTTTTTCACTAAGATCAGAAAGATATTTGTAGTTTAGGTGGCCAAATATTTCA